>JAFVLL020029548.1:0-45441 GCA_021397915.2 Tor tambroides | reverse complement strand
ACCATGAATTCTGCACTCTATCAGAAAATCCTGAAGGAGAATGTCCGGCCGTCAGTTTGTGACCTCAAGCTCAAGCGCACTTGGGTTATGCAGCAAGACAACGATCCCAAACACACCAGCAAATCCACCTCTGAATGGCTCAAGAAAAACAAAATTAAGGTTTTGGAGTGGCCAAGTCAAAGTCCAGACTTAAATCCGATTGAGATGCATGACCTTAAACAGTCCTTTCAAGCTTGAAAACCCTCCAATGTGGCTGAATTAAAACAATTCTGCAAAGAAGAGTGGGCCAAAATTCCTCCACAGTGATGTGAAAGACTCATTGCCAGTTATCGCAAATGCTTGATTGCAGTTGTTGCTGCAAATGTTAATGGTTGTACTTGAGAGATGCCTGTATGCTGACTGGATAAAAGAATGGAACAATCACAAAAGCTTCTGTATTTTATATCTTTCTCATTCTTAATGTTATTTCTCTACTTGTCCCCTACGTATTCTATGCCCATATGTGACCATGGACCACAAAACCAGTCATAAGTGTCAATTTTTCAAAACTGAGATTTATACATCACATTCACGCATCAGCTGAATAAATAAGCTTTCCATTGATGTGTGTGGTTTGTTAGGATAGGACAATATTTGGCTGAGATACAACTATTTGAATATCTGGAATCTGAGGGTGCAAAAAAAATCAAAATGTTGAGAAAATCGCCTTTAAAGTTGTTCAAATGAAGTTCTTAGCAGTGCATATTACTAATCAAAAATTAAGTTTTGATATTTACAGTAGGAAATTTATAAAATATCTTCATGGAACATGATCTTTAATTAATGTCCTAATGATGGCATAAAAGAAAAATGGATAATTTTGACCCATACAATGTATTTTTGGCTATTGCTACAAATATACCCCAGCGACTTAAGACTGGTTTTGAGGTCCAGGGTCATATATATATATATAGACACGTAATATTATTGATTTGATGACACTAACACTATCAGATGATGAACACAAATCTTAAACTCAACTGAACTGAATAATGTCACTATTGTCTTTTGTAGAGCTGCTTTACAGCGGAGACAATTTGTTTCATAATTCATCAATTTTGCAACATTGAAACTGTCATTTAATTGATTTGAGCTGAATAACAGAACTATTGTCTTGTGCTGCTTTTAACAGAATTGAAGTTGTTTCATAATCGATGAACTTTACTGTTATTAAACTGAAGTGAATCAATGACACTATTGTTAGCTGTTTAGAGCTGAATTTAAATTGATCTCATATGTTTGCATCACTGATTCGCTTATTTTCCATATTATTGTGAAGTTACTTTGAGATTCTCTATTGCATAAAGCACTATATAAATAAAAGTGACCTGGCAAAAAAGCATTTTTTAATTTTTCCAAGGAAAGTGAAAACAATAAGGTCTTCATTAGCCATTAACCTAACAACTACACCGTAAACCAACATAGTTTTCTGTATTAACGTTCCATTGCAATTATTTCTTTAGTAAAGAAAACTGAAAAAGTATTGCACTGATCATTTAACACACTGACAGACAATAATTGGAAATTTTAAGATTTTTTTTTTGTCCACTAAGTAGCCCTCCTAATTGTGTGACAACCCAAAAGCAAATATGTCCTGTGCTGAGAATTTCAGTACATGCTCACTTGTCACATACAAATTTAATACCGTCCTCCATGACATGAAACGAGCATCTTTTGACACCTTTGGTCATCATGCTGGTACATGCTGTGGAGAAAACCTGCTTGTGGTCCTTTGACACACGACTTTTAGTGAACAGCATCCTGTGAGTTACTATTCTCTGCCATGCTTTACACAGGTAGGGCTTGTCAAAGTCCATAGCACTATCAGCTGACCTCCACCTGTGAGATGATGATGATGATGATGAGCCAGGTACTTCTGACACCCCTGGATCAGATCCATAGTTTCTCATTATGGCATGAGTGGTGGCGAAAATCACAATGCCATAGTTTCTGCGGAGTCTGTCCAGCAATTCGGCACACTTTCTCAGGTTAGCCTCCTGACAAACAGCGCTCTCGCCGCCATTGAATCTGTCCACCCAGTAGAAGGAAGAAATGCTGTCAATGACCAGAAGCCCGAGGGAGGGCTGGCTGGAAAAGGTGTTTTCGAGGTAGTGTAGGGTTAGGAGGAGCTGTACTGTGCTGTTGCAGTGCACTACAGACAGCCTGCGCAGACATGAACGTACCCTCTCCTCGGGTTCGTTTTCAGAGCCGTCACCCTCCTTACAGTCTTCAGCCAAATGCCCTCCAGAACGCTCACTAAGCGCAGCATGTCAAAGTGGTAGTCCGTGTCAACGAAGACCACTGCCACCTCCAGACCTCCACTCTGGACTGGCATGATGCAGCGGGTGATGAGGTGGTACAAGGTTTCTGTCTTTCCTGTGCCCTCCAAGCCATGAAACTCTACGGCGTCACCTGTATAGATGCAGAACTGAATTAATACTTAAGGTCTTTGCACACTGAGTCTGAAATTCTCGCACGTTAAAAAATAAATACGACCTCACGTTGTGTCAATCACTTTTACACACTACCTCCGAAACTTTCGCCCGACATCAAAAAAAAAAAAAAAAATCGGAGCAGGATCGATTTTCTGCGTTTTCGCATCCATAGCAAGCATTTTGATAAGGATGATGAATCCGAAAAAAAACACATACAAAAATTTCGGACTCAGTGTGCATTGACCTTTAGACTTTAAAGGTGGGGTAAGCGATTTCTGGAAGCCAATGTTGATATTTGAAATCACCAAAACAAACACGCCCCTACCCCAAAAGGGTCTCGCCCCTATTTTGATAGCTCCGCCCCACACATACATAGCCTACGCAACCCAGGCAACGATTAGTTCTGTGAAACAAAGCAAAACCAATGTTACACCGTGTCTACACCGAATGTGAGCGTTGTGAAAAAATACTGTAGAAGTCATTATAATCAGTGATGCTATCTACACTGGAGGCTGTGTGGTTCGACAGGACAAATCCCCGACAGAAAACTGCTGCCGCGTTCTATTTATGACGTGCTGACACAAATTTCAAATGATTTTCAACGGTCGCTTTATTGCGTCCAGTGTAGGCAGACTTTAGCTGTTACGGCGCGTCCGGTGTAGACACGGTGTTACTCACCTAAGAAACAAAGCAACCTCGGCGTCCGATCGCAGGCCTTCAACTCCTCGAGTTCTATCCAGCGTTGGAAAGCTGATCCGATATTTACACGGGTCCTATTTCTTGCCTTATTGCAGACGTTTTCCTCTTTTGTTTTTTATTCGCCATCTCTATCTTTCTGTTGCTCGGCTCCGCTGTTCACTGAGCGCTCTCTCCACTGCATCATGAGTAGACACGCCCCTTACTGCTGATTGGCTACAAGTTTGTTTTGGTACTTGGCCCCGACTCAGTTTTCTAAAGCATTTTTGAAAAATTACATACCCCACCTTTAATAGAGTGCTGCATGGATGACATATTTTTGTTGAGAAAAACCTGGAAATGAGTTAGCATTTTAACACTTCCAGTTCTATCCCCTTAAGTCTATGGGTTTTTTGGTTAAATGCCTGTAATAAGGTCTGTAATTACACAAGCTTAAGATACTGTCACGTTTTATTCTATAACATAAAATACATCAGCAATACACCCTTATGGAACTACAGAGGTTGTCTGGTCCATTAAATATCATCATTCATTCAGAATTCATACATTCATACATACTTGTGAAGATTATCATGATGAACAAAATATGTAAGGATCCTAATTTGAATTAACATACCAAATGAGATGAGGAATTGTGATTTATATTTGAATTTAAAGCTGAAGTGTTACTTTTTTATGTCAGTAGTGGCACCAAATGATACTGCAAAAATGTTTGTTTTCAAAGTTTTTTTTTTTAGATAGAGTGTATCTCAATCAACAGAGTCACAGTGTTCTTACTTTTTGTCTGATAAACGGCTTATTTATAATTTCCTTGGAGTCTGAATAATACGATGGGAAATAAGAAAATATCGATTTTTCAGTATGTATTAACCATTACATTTAAATTTATTCATTTAGTAGGAACTTTTTTTTTCTGCCCCAAAGCGACTTACAAATGAGGTGTTATCATACACATGAGGATTTCATAAAAATTACATCATATCAGGATTCAACTGCCACCTGTAAAAATCTGTAGGCTATTTATACCTCAAATTTGCAATCATTTTATAGACCACGGTCACCTCCCAGAATGTTCTAATGAACCAAAATTTTTATTTTTAATATTTATTTTTGTAAAGTAATCTTAAATATATTTTCACATTGAGTCTCCAAAATTAACGCGAAAACAACTTAAAGCAGTACTGAAATTCAATCTTTGTTTAATACATGCAGGGTCAGTTATTTTACTTCACCTTGACCTGGACCACCGTCGACAGGAAATATATTGGGTTCAATGTCCCTCAGTGACTGTCGCCCTTCAAGTCTGCTTACCAACTACAAAAGCACAAACACTGATGTTTACTGCAAGCAAGGTACAGCAAGTGGCATGCAAGTGGCATACTATCAATTGTACGATTCCATTTAAACATAATGCATAAATGCCTGAACATTTAGTCTGAGCTTCCATCGACTGAGATTTAACGTTAGTTAAAAACTGTAATGATCATCTGAATGAACCAATTTTAATGTAAATCTCCAGGAACAGTCCATTCCATTTAGCGGGTCATAATGCAAGCATGCGTTTAAATGTATCAAGTAATTGTATGTTTACTTAAAGCTTTAATGTGAATTGATTTGTCAGATGTACCTGTGCACCATTCTCAGCCATTCTAACTCGTGCTGTCATTTCGTTGATTTTCGCGCAATAATTTCGGAATTCCATTTCCTGGTAAATAAGCGTTCGACTACACTTCAAAACAAAAGTCCTACAGCGTCCAACAAGCTACAACACCACATGTATTTACATTTTAACATTTTATTTTATATAAAACATTTTATTTTATATTTAGCGTATTTTATAGAATGTTATATAATTTATTTAAAGACGGAGATGTGCAGGATTTGCAACTGGTATTTCACTTTTCACATTTCTTCTGGAAGATAATGTTAAATGCCAATAGCCACTTATTCGCATAAAAGAGATTAATAGTAGTAAAAAACGCAATTACTTGACTAATAATAAGACTATAATATTTAATATCATATTACATAGTCATTTTGAAGACACAGAATCGTCTGTAACAGCAGACAGTTATAATATAATATACTGTTATAATATAATATACTATAATATAATATACTACAATATTTATAATATCATATTAATATTATAAATATGACAATTATTTAATTAACTGGAATGGAATTTAAGTAAATGTATATGACCTTTTTATAAAAACTTTAATTTCTGACACTGGTCTCACTCTAAAGAACACGGTAGGCAATAATTTAAAACGTTTTGAAAGTGAGGCAAAATTGTTTACTAAAAACATAATTGTACATAATATCATGAAATAATACAACAACAAAAAAACTTTTCTGTGAGAATAATAATAAAAATCATTTATACAGCATCACTTCAATACACCACGGAGGGACTACAAATGTTTACAACTCATTCTAAATAAATTATATAGGCTAATGTAAAATTAGGACCGACTGCCATCTAGAGTTTACCCTATAAAGGGCATAAAGGGACTTAGGTATAATTCGGTTTCAACTTGCTTGCTTGTTTATGTATGTATGTGTATGTATGCATTTGTGTGTTTATTTAACATACAATATTGCCAAATCAACAATACACAGAATAAAAAAGTGACTAAATAAATAAATACTGCCAATAATCTAAATAATCATCATCATCATCATCGACATCAATACAGCCCCAATCCCCAAATTTTCCAGCGTTCATTGATAACATATATCCATATAACAAGAGGAGATATTTAATTACCCCAAACAATCAGAGTTAGTGTGAGCTATTTCCAAATCGATTCGCCGTATAAGCTTGGACCAAATTAACACAAACCAATTTACAGATCAAGGTACGTCTGCCATTTAAAGCTGAATCGTAAGTAAGAGGTTAAGAAAGTAAACAGTGATAATGCACCACGAGCTCTGCGGTCTGCAGGCACTTTGCCAACTCATGAAATTACGGAGCCTACTATGGCAATTGTTTAAGTCATGAATATTAATAACGCCATGTTGACGTTCCTTAGTAATCTTCCAGTGGCAAACGTTTCATATCTGTGCTGGCGAAGGCTTGGCTCATGATTATTAACTACGTCATGACGTCTCTTCGGCTACCTTCATGTGGCGAAGACTTGGCTTATGAATATTACTAAACTCGCCTTCTTGCCTTCACCATGGTAGGATTCGTAATTTCGCTGTCAGCCCTGTGGACCATGATGAGCCAGCGCTAGTGGATCCAGCATGTTTCTATTTTTTGCCTTCCCTTTGACTCGGGAAGTAGTCGCGCAAAATAACGGTGCAAGCCATAATCAAGGGATAATTCATACCGCAATAAAGGTAAACCTGACAACCCTGAAAACGACACATGGTTTCTGTGTAGATGACGTCGTTAATGTTGTGACATGCGGGTGTGTTTGTGTGTTTGTATCCAGTGCTGGTGATGGCAGTGCGGCCCCCTCCGTGCGTGATAGACTGCGGGACAGGGTGAGTTTGTTTACACGTTTATAATCCTCCAGTTTGATTTCTGCTGGACAGATATTAAAGCTTTGTGATCAAGATGATAACACATCTTTAAGCCAAATATTGTATTTGCTGTTGCAGACTATAACTTGACTAAATGCTCGCCTCAGTATCATTATTTTGCGTTTAATTATTATCTTTGTGACATAGCAGATATGCCATTATATGATTGCAATGAAAACATGTATCTGAGATAGAAAATATACTGAATTACTATAGGCTACTATTCCTAAACTTTATTAAAAATGTTCATAATCTGTTATGATTAGAGTCAGGTGCATGAATTCACAAATATGGATGAGGTATATATGAATTGGGATGTGGATTGTATGTAGATATATAAATATAAATGTATATCTAGTGCTGTCAAACGATTAATCGTGATTAATCGCATACAAAATAAAAGTTTTTGTTTGCATAATATATGTATGTGTTCTGTGTATATTATGTATATATAAATACACACACATATAGTATATATTTTGAAAATATTTACATGTCTATATTTATATTCATATATATTATAATATATATTATAAATAAATATATGTAATATTTAAATATAACCTATTTTTCTGAAATATATACATGCATGTGTGTGTATTTATATATACATAATAAATATACAGCACACATACATGTATTATGTAAACAAACACTTTTATTTTGGATGCGATTAATCGTTTGACAGCACTAATACATACACATATATATATATATATATATATACCCTACATGCATATTTTTGTATCTGTTCTGAGCTGTCTGATTAATTCAGTCCTGTAATACTAGTAAAAAACTAATGCAGAAGTAACAGTGCCTTGATTATGTAAACAACTAGTATCTGCATATGGAAAATTAAGAGAGTGTATAGTAAGCAATAGGCCTATTCCTGTTATGGTTTTTGGTATGATTTATGTTTTCATCTAAACTATGTTGGTCTTGATTTACTTGGCTGCCATGTTGAGACATTAATCAGGTGCGTTATAGCTATATAATAAACTACCACAGCTGTTGCTTGATAAATGGAAAGACCGTGTACTCACTGGAAATACTGATTGAAAAATTATAAACGAATAGACTGAACCACAGTCATTCTGATTCATTCATCTCATTCATGATGATGATATACTGTTCTTCGTCTTCAGGTACACCAAGATTGGTTATGCAGGAAACACGGAGCCCCAGTTCATCATGCCATCCTGTGAGCTGCCTGCCAGTTTTAATTGTGAAATGCACAGCAGGGTAGATCAGTGAAGACTAATACTGCATGTCCAGCACTCAGATCCAGGATGTAGTATTTGGATCACGAATTTAATTAAACTCTGCCTTAGGGAACCACTATTTAAAGCTGTTATTCACCACTGCTGTAACCTCAATATGCTGTAGGCTCTGAGGCTGTTAACAACACACATCCTTTCATAACACTTATTGATTGTATTGTTTTTGTCAATGGATACTGTTAAATATTCAAATGTGTGTTGAGCATATACGAATGTGTTTTGCGATTTCTACAATAATCAACTGATTGTAGCATTGTTATTGTAGGTATTGCGATCAGAGAGTCAGCCAGTGTTGGAGATCAGGCACAGAGACGTCTCATGAAAGGGGTGGATGACCTCGATTTCTTCATTGGAGATGAAGCCATTGATAAGCCCAACTATGCAACTAAGGTGATCATTTCTTTAAGCAAGTACAATGGTTATTGTATCAGTCTGATGTTTTAGGCCTGTAGACACTGTACAGTCTACCTCAGGATGTTTATAAGCATATTTGTTGTATGCAATCACAAAAGGAAGTACTAATGCTGACCTATTGTACATACAGTACTTGAAGACCCAAGAGGCCATCTAAATGCTAGTGTACTTCTAAAATAGCCTTTTTTTGAGTATAAAAAGGAAAACTTAATAGCAAGTACTGTAGCAAACAGACTATTTAAAATGGGGATGATTACTTTAATATGTTATGCCAAACTTCCTGTTTAAACTAGAAATACTGTGCGTAAGTATAAGAAAAAAATACTGCACTCATCCAACGATTTCATGAAATGTACAAAAGTGTTTGGAAATGTCAGGGGGCAGCAATGGTTCAATTATCAGGAAGTCTAAAGCTACCCGGACACTGCCTAGAAAAGGCTGTCTTTTAAAACCCAGCTTGAACAAGAAGACTTGAGAGGTGAAGGATCACTTTGAAAGAGTTACAGGGTTCAATAACTGAGAACAGAGTGAAGGGGCACCGGCCAACCATATCAAGGGCTTGACATGATATTGAGCTGTACGGCGGATAGGCACAAAAGAAACCATTGCTCAGCTTGCAGTCAGTGTGATAAGAGATTAAGTGATAGAGCTTTTTGAAATCATGTTTGATGAGAATTTGACACTGTAAGCCCAAAAAAAATAAAAATTAAAAAATTCCAAGCAGCAGAGTTTGGCAGTTCCTTGTGAAAAAAGTCAAGTCACCTTTATTTATGTAGTGTTTTATACAATACAGATTGTTTAAATGCAGTTTCACAGTAATAAACAGAAAAATAACAGAATCAGTGAAGCAAACTTCAAGTATGAGACAAATCCAAATTAATATTGAATAACACACTACAGCTAAAATGATAATCAAGAACTTTACATGTGCTTTGGTGTGTTAGTCAAAATGTCAAAATAAGTATTCTTATTTAAAGCACTACAAAATATTATGAAAATATAAGGATTTAAAGTGTGTTTTTTTTTACTTTTTAATTTTAAAAGTGTACTTAATATGCTTAACAGTCATGAAAATGTACTCTTTTTAAAGTTTACTTAAGTGGCCTTTTATTTCATTAATGTTTTATCTGCATGTACCCTATTCTTACATTATACTTGAGATATGAAGTACACTACAAGTGCACATTCAATACAATTAAGCACACTTCTTTTTCTCAAGGGGTGGTAGCATCATACTGCTGGGTTGCCTTTCATCATCATTTCATCAATACTATATTTTTATATCAGAAAGAAGAATAGATGATGTAAACGACGTGAAGATACTGCAAGAGCACCTGTTTCAAAAAATGAAGCCATAAAGACAAAAAGGCCAAAAGAACATTGGAAAAATAGCACTTAAATGTGTTTATTTGAAATGCACATGTTTCACACTTACCAAAATATTCATTTTACCACCTCATTACATCATATTTCATAACTGTTCTGTATTATTGTGTTTCATAACTGTTTGATGAGTGTATTTTTCCTGCCTTTGTCTTGTTCTTATTTAGATTTTTTTTTTTTTCTGAGATTCCTAACAGACAAAGTTAAATATGACTAGAGTAATGAGGAATTCATGTTATGGTCTTTTTCTCTGTACATATTAGTGGCCCATCAGACATGGTATTGTTGAGGATTGGGACCTCATGGAGAAGTTCATGGAGCAGGTCATATTTAAATATCTCAGAGCTGAACCAGAGGACCACAACTTCTTGATGGTATGTCGACTGTACATTCTAACACCTTAAAGATGACATTCTGGAGTGTTTGGCACAGTAATTTAAAGTGATTTGTGAAACATATTCTTCCCACTGAGAAACAGAGGAAGCCCATACATAATTGAAGCTACCATTGAAATATTTATTGTTTGCATAATGATAGATTATGCTGCTTTGCCTGTACCAGAGTGCAACAGTGTTTTTATGTCACAAACAGGATGTTTCCAGTGTGTCTTCTGCATGTGTGCCTTTGTCTCGCTGCTCCATTTGATGATGACAAAACACCCTTTATATGCGCCTGATATTTTACATTACAAAAGACCACATTTCATTTATTCAGCAGACCTTTTGTGTCTGTTTATCCTGATGTTGCAGTGCTATATTTTCTCTTCAGACAGAACCTCCTCTGAATACCCCAGAGAACCGGGAATACTTAGCTGAGATCATGTTTGAAACGTTCAACGTCCCAGGACTATATATTGCTGTTCAGGTAAACCTTTATGTTTAAATATGTCAACTCGGTTACAAAGATGACATAAACAAAGAAACATAGAAAACTGTGTTTGAAAGATCAATAATGTATAATATATATATTAGCCTGTCAATTAATTAGCTTTTAGATTTAAACCTCTGATTATGTTGATCAATTTGATCCATACTCTATTTTTAAATGACTTGAAATACCGTTTAAACAATTGACTTATTTTAGAAATTTCTTGCCTTTTCTAATTTAGGGTCATGAATTACATTTGTTTTGACACATAGATGTTTTTTGAAAAGGCTGTACAAAGTACAGAAAAGTACAGAAAACCTTTATTGTAGCTTGTCAAAGATTAAAATAGAAAAATACATGAATACCTATGAAATTTAAGACTCAAAGTGTACCTGAAATTTCACATTCAGAAAAGTCTTTGGTTGTTAGTTTTTAGTATTTCAATTACTAGTCTGTTGCAACACAGAAAATAAGTGTGAGAAACTCACTTTACCATTTACCAGGCATAAAAAACCAGAGGCTATTTACTTCAAGTACAAGTAGTGATACTGTAAGTACTATTTACACTAAGTACAAATAATGTTAATGTCACTGTTTATACTTGGTTATAGTTATTTGCACCTCGGTTATAAAATAGTCACAGGTAGTCATTGCATTAAAAAATATGAAGGAAACATTTTTAGTTTGTGCTTATTTTGAACATTATAATATGTGGGTTATAAATTATACAGACTTTTTTAACACAAGAGGAGTTTATAATAAATCAGATTTCAATTTTTTTTTCTTGTATTATATACATATCTGTGCGTTGCAAAAGTACATGAATCTTTGCTTTCAGTATTTGGTGTGACCCCCTTTTTCTGCAGTAACTGAAGGTAAAGTTTCTTGTAAATGCTGAGCAGTCCTGCACAATAACATGTAGGAGATTTAGCCCATTCCTTAGTGTAGAACCACTTAAACTCTGTGATGTTGGTGGGTTTCCTCCTGTGAACTGCTTGCTTAGGTCCTTCCACAACATTTTAATTGGATTAAGGTCTGGACTTTGACTCCATTCCAAAACATGAACTTTGTTCTTCTTTAACCATTCTTTGGTAGAATAACTTGTGTGATTGGGGTTGTTGTCTTGCTGCATGACCTACATTCTCTTGAGACTCCATTCTTAAACAGATGTCCTGATGTTTTCCTTTAGAATTTGCTGGTATAATTCAGAATTCATTGTTCCATCAATGATGGCAGGCTTTCCTGGCCAAGATGCAGCAAAACAGGCCCAAGCCATGATACTACCACCACCATATTTCACAAATGGGATCTTTTTCTTAAGCTGGAATGCAGTGTGATCTTTTCTCCGAACATAATAGCTTCTCATTTAAACCAATAAGTTCTATTTTGGTTTCATCCATCCATTAAACCTTTCTCCAGTAGTCCTCTGACTTGTCCACATGATGTTTAGCAAGCAATTTTCTTTTTGGAGAACAGTGGCTTTCTTCTTGCAACTCTGCCATGCACACCATGGTTGCTCAGTGTTCTCCTGATGGTGGGCTCATGAACATTAACATTAGCCAATGTGAGAAAGGCCTTTAGTTGCTTAGAAGTTACTCTGGGAACTTTTGCAACCTTGCAGACTATTACACGTTCTGCTTTGGAGTGATCTTTGTTGGTCGACCACTTCTCGGGAAGGTAACAGTGGTCTTGAATTTCCTCCATTTGTACACAATCTGTCTGACTGTGGATTTGTGGAGTCCAAACTCTTTAGAGATGGTTTTGTAACCTTTTCTAGCCTGATGAGCAACATCAACTCTTTTCCCGAGGTCCTCAGTAATCTCCTTTGTTCGTGACATGATCCACAAACATGATCAGACTTTGATAGATCCCTGTTCTTTGAATAAAACAGGTCACGTACTGACATTGGCCTCTGCACAGATGGACTCTATTTCACCTTTAAATTAACTGCTAATACAAGAGATTCGCACACTTTTGCAACGCACAGATATGTAACATATGTATTTTTCTCAATAAATAAATCACAAAGAAAATGTTTTTCTTTCACTTGTTTGATTCGGTTCTCTTTGTCTACTTTCAGGACTTATATGAAAATCTGATGATGTTTTGGGTCATATTTATGCAGAAATATAGAAAATTCTAAAGGGCTCACAAACTTTCAAACAGCACTGTATGTATATATATATATATATATATATGTGTGTGTGTGTAAGTTTTTTGAATTGCATTGCTTTATCTACCCAAGGTAAATGTAGGGATCATTCACACTAGGCACGTTCCTGTATTCAGCAAGGAATATGTCAGAAACAGCAATTTTATCTCTGTGGCTATTTTTAGGCTGTTTTGGCATTGGCTGCATCGTGGACTTCAAGACAGGTTGGAGAACGAACACTAACAGGAATCGTGATTGATAGTGGTGATGGGGTTACTCATGCTATACCAGTGGTAAACAGTTTTTATACAGTACCCTCAAAAAGTAGACATATAAGCCAAACACACAAATTTCAGTGCATTAGATTAAGTGTGATCTGTAAGTATATGTTGCTAGAGCTTTCATCAATAATTTAGATGGCTGATTTCTGTTTCTTTTTTATCTCTTAGGCAGAAGGTTATGTGATTGGCAGCTGTATAAAGCACATCCCTATAGCAGGCAGAGACATCACCTACTTCATTCAACAGCTGCTAAGAGAGAGAGAGATCGGCATTCCTCCAGAACAGTCACTGGAGACTGCAAAAGCTGTTAAAGTAAGTATCAGCAGGGATGATAGTCCTCTCTCTGGAATGCTTCATTCCGATTGATCAGCTGTGAGTGATCAATTTATTTTTTTTTGTAGAGATCTAAAGTAAACTTAGATTCATTTCACAGTTGTCTACTTTTTTTTCCTGAAAATCTACACAATGTCAATGTCAATGTCAACATGTCAATGTTTATTGTGTAGTGACTGGGATAATATACAGTCAGTGTACAGGTTCTGATTATCCTATCAGTATTCATTTTATAATAGCAAATAGCCATATAATAGCCATAGTTATGTCTAATACAACTTTTGTACTCATCTGCATTAATCTGTTTTTTTTTGTTTTTTAAGGAAAGGTATTGCTACATCTGTCCAGACATAGTGAAGGAATTCACCAAATATGACATGGACCCTGGCAAATGGATAAAAAAGTACAAAGGAATCAATGCTATCAGCAAAAATGAATTTCAAATAGATGTTGGATATGAGCGTTTTCTGGGACCAGAGATATTTTTTCACCCCGAGGTAAAAAAAGACCACACTCTCTGAATTATTCAACATGTATACCCAGAATGACCTTTGGAAACTCTGTTGTAAAAGGTCTTTTCACTCTGTAGTTTGCCAACCCAGACTTCATGCAGCCAATCTCAGATGTAGTGGATGAAGTCATTCAGAACTGCCCTATCGATGTCAGAAGACCACTTTACAAGGTACAATACCAATATTATCATGCAGCAGAGCGCTGCGGTGTTGACATATTTTTGTAGGCCAAGGGAACCCTGGTTCCCTCAACTAAAGCCCAATAAGCTCTGTGACCAACAAAAATTTGTGATTCTTACACATTTTGTTCATCATGATAATCTTCACAAATGAATTTTGAATCCTATATAATTTCTTGAGTATTAACCAGAAGTTAAAGTCTAAGTTCAGTCAGTGGACAGAAACTTCTCCATACTTCCAAAGGCTGTAGAAGAGAGTGGGTCCAGCTTTAAATGAACTTAGGATACAGAAAATGTAGTATATACTTATAGGCAAATGGAAAATCAGATGATAATTTTTATCTGTTCTAATAAGTTAACATTACAAATAATTATAACAACGTGCAACAAACATGAAATATCATCCATTCTTTGCTCAAATGAGGTTATCTGTGTATTTATTTATTCTGCAGAACACAAAAGAAGATATTTTGCAGAATGTTTGTAAACAAACAGTTTTGGTGGCCATTGATTGCCATTGTATGGAAAAACAACAACAACAACCAAAAAAAACCCTCTTTTTCCAAATATCTTCTTTTATGTTCCACAGAACGAAAGAATGTCATACAGTTTGGAATGACATGAGGGTGAGTAAATTATGAACTATCCCTTTAATACCAAAATAGATACAGTGGATTTAGACAACTAGGATTTCCTATTACATTATGGCCCGGTTTAACAGACAGGGCTTAGACTAAGCCAGGATTAAGCCATAGTTCAATTAGGACATTTAAGTAATTTTTATAAACTTAGTTAGAAAAAAAAAAACACTACTGGTGTGGATCTTGAGACAAAACAAAAGCACCGATATATTGTAAGATCAGTCAGTGCAAGTTTCTTTCAGTTTAAACAGCTCAGACTTACATTTTAGTCTAGGACTAGGCTTAAGCCTTGTCTGTGAAATCGGGGGTATATAGTACAAGAGGAGGGGATTGTAAATTTACCCTTTCACATTTATTTGATTATTCAGGATTATTCAACTTAAGTGGAATGGAGTGTTAAACTATAGCGAGCACTTATACTCGTATCCTAGTAAATTTGCATTACATTAAGAGAAATTAGATTGCTCTATCACAGGGGTAGGCAACGTCAGTCCTGGAGTGCCGATGTCCTGCAGAGTTTAGCTCTAACCCTGAATAAAACCTCACCTGCCTGTAGCCCTAGTAATTCTGAAGACCTTGATTAGCTTGTCCAGGTGTGTTGGAGCTAAACTCTACAGGACAGCGGCACTCCAGGACCGACATTGCCTACCCCTGCTCTATCAAATATAGCTATAGATCAGCACAACTTCTGGCTTTTCAGTAAGTTTGTTAGCACCGACCCTGTACATTACAGTGTTCGGACTTCACTGTCAAGCTGACCAGTGAATGAGAACTTACATTTGCACAATAAGGGGCACTAATATAGGCCAGCAGCAAACATGGTACAGACATATTTATGATATCCAATTTGATCAAATTCAAACTCATAGTGTTTTCCTCTCTTTCCAAAGTCGTTACTGGAGCAAGTTGACTTTATCTTGTTTACACTCCCTGGGCAGATTTTTTTTTCTAGTCATGCAAATACGGCTGTTGTCTGCTTGAATAATGAAAGAATAAAACTCTAAACTGTTTGTCAAAATTTGGTTTCCAAAACATCACCAATAAAATCAGACTACAAGGTTTCCTTTTGCTAAAATCACAGCAAAAAGTTTTCAGGTTGGTCCAGCTAATGCACACGTGTGTGTTTTAGAGTAAACCTAGAGTGACTGAAAAGTGATTAGTATTAATTAAAAGGTGAGATGTCTTTTCATTTACATTTTTTCCTCCCCTACTGTCTATTTTTTTAACCTTTAAATAAAGATTAATGGGAGCCCAGCACACATCCATATATCCTGAGGCAAAAAATAAAAGAGGAAACAGAATTGTGGATATCTCACTAACTGAATATTGCTTTTGCTTGGGATCAGTTCTTTTATTTGTCCAGCAGGGGTCAGTGTTTATCCATTGACTTCACAATTACTCTACACTCTGTAGAACAGAGAAAGCTTTAACCGAGCCCTGCAAATGAGATGAACAACTCTGAAATTACCTCAGTATCCATTTCTATATCTCACAACTCGCAGCCTGACTGAATAAATAGCGTCTTGACAAATTCAATTATGCACACTGATAATTAGTGCGCATCTATATCACAGTGCACTGAAATGATTCCTATTCATTTGCCTTCAAAACAAACTTCACTCTGGACTATACTGAAGGAATTGGATATTAAATGGAAAGTGCTTTGATGCTCTTTTAGCTTTATTTTCTTTTTCAGCCAAGATTTCTTGAGGTGTAAAAATCTTGGCAGCATATGCAAACTAATCAACAAAGGCCTCTGAACAGTGATTGGTTCATCTAGGGTTGTATGTAGAACTGACATTAGGTATCTGTCTTAGGAATGCTACATTTAAAGCTAAATGTATTACAATATTGTGATACTTAATTTAAAAAGTAACTTCTTTACTGTTTTGCGTTGTTACTTATCAAGTTATTTTTGCATTACTGCCAGCTGACTAGAATGAAAGTGTTGTGCTTGCCATACCAACATATTTTACAAAGGAAGTGCTTTTTATTTTTATTTTTTATTTTTTTGCTGCGAACGTGTATATCTACTTGACATATTTTACATGCAGTGACATTTAGGCTACACCACAAAAACTTGCTCACCAATTGTCTTGACAACTGAAACATTTATGGCAGTCCAATCTGTGAGCCAGTTCTGTTCTTTTATTCTACTACAGTATTATTGGATTTATTTTCATTTGTCAGCAAACATTTAGAAGTTTTTTTTAAAAAACAAAAGTTTCAGAGTGGGCTGAAGGACAACTTCTACAATAGAGAACTACAATACCCATTAGCAACTGCTTTCAAACCTTAATATACCCATATTTCTCCCAGCATGGACAAGGGGGAGGTTTTCAGTTGTGTTTATTGTTTTGGACAGCTATAGAATAACACATGAAACTTCGTTCTCAAACCATTTATTCATCAAGAATTGATTGGATGGTGAAAAGTGAAAAGGTGTTTGCAGGAGAAAGACCCAGGGTTTGCATGTAGAATATGTTGAGGCAACAACACACATACTGTAATTGGCTAAGTTGTCTTTCATAAGCATATAGGTTAGTACATGACGTAGAACTGAGTACATTGATTGTGCATAGATTTACTATTGAAATCTGTGAACTGTAAAAGCTGCATAATGTCAGAAAGCTTTCATGAGACCTGGGGGGGGGGGACATTCACATCTTGCATTGCCCCTAGTAAGATTGTTTAACACAACTTTAAGCAGAGGTGGTCATGCAGAGGACCTTACAAAATTTAAACAAAATGTATGAAGTCACAGCTGAGAAAAAGGTGGCTTTGTGCCTGCTCAAAATTCAGTGTAAAGACATAATGCTGCATAAATGCTACACCACATTATGCCTTCTCTGACCCACCTCAGCTGCTAGAATACAATTATGCAATTGTAATTGCAGTGTCAGTGTATTTATTCCACCTTTGAACAGCATTAAATAGTAAAGAAACCTAAATGCCACTTCTGTGCCACCCTTGCAGTGTAAATTTGACATTATTTGATTATCCTCAGCTGGAGGGTTAAGTAGAAAAAAATGAATTATAGATTAAATGAATTATGTGCATCTTGATATCACCAAAGAACAGAGGGCAAATGAAAAAGGTGCATGTTAGTATGCACATCTCTTACCATGCAGTGTAGATTAAAAGCTGTTCACCTCAGTGAAAGGGTCCATTGCCACGGTCCATTCACCTTTTAAACTCATCATCAGAAAAGATGGAAGAAGCCAGCCTTTTATTTCCTAGATGAAACCAGCATTTCCTAATCCAAGTAGCAGGATATCTCCTCAAGTTCGTTAAATAAGAATTGAACCCTGAAACCTGTAATGAAACACACATCTCCTGCAGATAGCCTGTTATAAACTGACCTCAGTCAGCCCGTGGTCATTTATTCCCAGCATGCAACTCTACTGGCCTTGTAAGTGTCTGCCAAGAAAAAAAAAAAGTAACAGTAGCTTTTTACAGAACTATAAAGGGGGGGAAAAAATGCAATATTTTGCTTTTATTTTTTTATTGAAATATTCTGTGGACTGGAGGATTTATTTAATAAGTGTACAAAATCTAAATATATTACTTGTTTCCACATTATTGCATTTTACCCAGAGATGTTTCTTTTAATTTCAGTGATTTAATATCTGTTGTGGATTTTATTTAGATTTATTTATTTGTTTAAATTAAGTTTTACTCCCTATATACAGCATATGGACAGTGGAGCGGTAATGCTTTGTCCTTGTCATGAAAATTAGTCTATTCAAACAGAAGCAAATTTATGTATGTTTATAGTATTTCCATGAATTATATATTTGTATATTATATATTTCTTTTTTGGGGTGAACAAAATAGAACGTCATATATTTCAGAATTGTGTGTGTTTCTGTGTGCATTAGAACATAGTCCTGTCCGGTGGCTCCACTATGTTCCGGGACTTTGGCCGCAGGCTGCAGCGGGACCTGAAGCGTGTGGTGGACGCCAGACTCAAAATGAGCGAGGAGCTCAGCGGCGGCAGAATAAAGGTCTGATCTCATTACTGTCTCGGAATTTTTCACCTCACGCTCACATTCAGCATTTGTTACAATGCGTTTTGGATTCTTGCTCTCTTCTGAAACCTAGTAAACTGCCTACAGAGGCAGCATTTTAAGGCGTCATAGGTTCTGTCGACACAAAGGCTGTTTCAAGAGGTTCATAGTTATTCTACCCAAAGTCTAAGGCTGCACTTTATGTATCTTAACAGGTTACATCATAATGCACTGTTGCAAACTCATTGGAAAGATAAGATTGCAGATAAAGTGAGAAAAATATTTGTTTAGTTCTGAAACTAAAAATAGTCCTCTGTAATTGTAATAAGCACACAAATGGTCAAAAGGAGAATCCCACCCAGATGGAACAAGGACAGGATAATGTGGAAAATGTGCAAATAATATCAGTGTCAAGAGCATAATTAAAACAAACAGGATTTCTGCAGGCTAAATTTAAGAATTTTAATAGACCTTCTTAGACCAAGTAAAGAAAGTGTAAAAAATAAATGGAAGGGAACACAGTATGTCAGTATGTTGTCTAATGTCTCTAGGGAGACATTAAAACAAGAATCTGCCAATCTACTTAATTCAAAGGGAAAACAATTTTTCATAGATATTTTTAGCAATGTATGCAACATTCCATGACTTTATGAATGTAAGACTCTCTGATTTAAGACCTTTTAAGGCCTTAATTTGTGTAAGGGTGAATTGAGGCTTTTAAAGCCATTTTTAAACCCGCAGAAACCCTAAACAGATATTAATAATAAAAACACAGTCTATAAAACTGCACAATTCCAACTTCCTTCCATAAAAGGCTGCAGCATTTCCACAATCAAGGAGCACTATCAATAACCATTTTTATTTGATCTCAAAACACAATCTGTCCATCACACTATTGAAGCGAACCTTACATGCACACACATTTTTCCGCATCAATAATTGGAATGCACCAACTTTTGCCTTATGCATTTTATTCAATAAATAAAATGACGTCAGAACCAAAGTTAAAACAACATACATACATTTACAACAGCATACATTAGCACATAAATATTTCCGTAAATAGATCAAATAAGTACTCCTCTTCAGGTTTGTGCTTTTTTAAAGGCCACATCCACTCTGCTAAAAAGCTGCAAATAAATATTATAAAACCAACAATAATGACAGTAGAGACACATTAAAATACAGTGATGGCGATGGAAGACTACTCCATGGTCTCTCCATCACAGTAATTAAAAATTGATTATTTTACCCAGTATTTATGTGTGCATTGTTGTGATTTGTGTATTGTTGTTCTCTGTTTTTGCACTATTCGATTAAATTATATTTGAATTAGGAGTCTTCTGACCATTTCAAGTGATGTTTCATTGGATGTTCCAAATTGGTCATTAACAATAGGTTTCTTAACAGTCAGAATGTTGCCTTTGAAGACAGCTGCCTGTGTCAATAGCAATAGACAGCTACACACCTCACTATCTTTATTGTCTTTTTTTGGTTCTGCTTTTTCTGTACCTCTGATTGTCCTTTCAGCCCAAGCCCATGGAGGTGCAGGTGATCTCTCATCACATGCAGCGATATGCCGTGTGGTTTGGTGGATCCATGTTGGCTTCTACGGTAATGCTCATATATTTCATTATGTCACAGTCTCTTTACAGTACACTTCGAATATATTTGTACATTTTCCTTTCTTATAGCCTGAGTTCTTCCATGTCTGCCACTCTAAGAAGGACTACGAGGAATTTGGACCCAGAATCTGTCGCCACAACCCGGTCTTTGGCATTATGTCCTAGTGCTGGTCTTGCACCCCACTGTAAGCCTAGATATCAATTCAATCGATTTATCACCTCCCCGTACTACGCTTTGATTGCCACTCCTCTTTGAAAAGGAATAATTCAGGCTTTGACAAGCTTAGAATAGAAAGAACAAAGCTTTTTGTTTATCAGTGAAAATGTCAAAGCCAGGCACAAGGGTATTATGTGGATTGGATCTGGAGACTTGAGGCATGTGCTTTGATAGCACGCGCTGAATGTTCAATATTTCAAATGCAGCATAAAAGAGGAATTCAAGAATTGCATATCGACTGCAGGCTGCTCAGGTGATGCCATAAAGTGGGGACTGTTTACTTTGCAACACATTGCAGTTTTTGAGTTCTGTTCATAATTTAAAGGAATAGGTCAGCCTAAAATGAAACTTCTGGCTTTGTTATTTCAGACCCAAATGACAAAAGGAGAAATTTAGCAGAATGTCCAAACTGCTTTTTTTTCCATACAATGAAAGAATGCAGTGACTGGTGGCTGTTAATCTCAAAAAATAAAAAAGTAACATTATATTTTTGTTCTTTTGTTCAGTCAAAGCAATCACATGACTTCATGGCACAGCTGATTAAAAGGAAAAAAAAAGGATTCTGTTTTATAATCATTGCATAACTGATTATAATCATATAATCAGATTAGATCACATAATTTGATCTGGTTCAAACATTCAGTATGTCTTGTTTAGAACATTTTAGTAAGATTGAGAAATTTTTGGGAAAAAATAAATCAGGACTACACTGTAAAAAAAAAAAAAAAAAAGTTGAGCCAACTTAAAATTTTAAGGCAACCAGCTTCAGCAGATTTTTGAGTTCTCTCAACTAATTTTTGTAGGAGATTCTCAACTTTTTGTTGTATAAACTTAAAATAACAAGTTGAGAAAACTCAAAAATCTGCTGAAGCTGGTTGCCTTAAAATTTTAAGTTGGCTCAACTTTTTTTTTTTTTTTTTTTTTTACAGTGTAGTTGGGTGGATTCAAAGTACAAAATTTCATAAAAGCCTTTCGGTGTAGTATAAGTACAGAAGAATATTAGGGTCAAGCAATAAAAAATAAAACCATTTTTAGATTAAAATCATTATAATGCAAGATTAAACTCATTAAATTTCGAGAAAAATGTCAAAATAAAATGTTGAGAATAAACTCAAAATTTAGAGGAAAAAAATTTGAAATAAAATGTTGAGAATAAACTCATTAAATTTTGAGACTAAAGTTGTGTTTCGAGGAAAAAACTCATTAAATTTAGCAGAAAAACAGTCGAAATAAAATGTTGAGAATAAACTCATTAAATTACGAGAAAAAAAGTCATTGTGTTTTGAGAAAAAAACTCATTAAATTTCAAGAAAAAAAGTCAAAATAAAAAGCTGAGAAGGAACACACTTGTGTCTTGTTCATTTTATTTTGTTGGACAATGGTAGTTAACGTCTGCAGTGGCGTAGGTCGAAGAGTAATGCTCATGGATGATACGATTGGTCGAATCCTCTTTTGGCCGATCTCACTCTTCTTCCTTTTCTCATCACATATCACATCGGAAAAGTGGAAATCAATTGGAGGGGGATTTTAAAATCATTTTATGATTCACAAAAGTAATCCACCTTACTGTTCAGTAGCCTACCTGTTGTTCTTCACGTAGCTAGTAGCCTACAATCCCCTTTGAAAAACTGTCACAAAAGTAAGACAGATTACCTGATCCTGGAGATCCTGGAAACTTTTATTGAACAAATAGGCTCAAAAGATCTGGAATATGGTCATACGGATAATTGTTTTGATACTATTGTGGTGCTTTTTGTCCTTTTTGAGCTTAATAGCCATGGTCATTAGCTATATTGAAAAACTTCTCCTTTTGTGTTGCATGAAAGATAATCATCTGAACGACTATGGATTTGGACACCGCTACTAATGGCTATCCCCTCAAATTGTGCACTATGTAAAGGTGTAAAGCCTGGAAACTTCCAGGCAGGTGTATCGGGGCTAGTTGGCCCTTCAGGAGCAGGATTGGACACTCTTGCTGTAAAGGTTCTTTCTGTGATCTGTATGCATGTAGGTGCCTGAGCTTGTTTTGTATCAGCCTTCACTGAATGAAAAGTAGAATGTAGACAGACTTTTCTATATTATATGATGGATTATTTCAGAATTAGTTTATATTTGTATTAAAGTAAAAATGGATTTGGGGGCAGTCAGTTAACTGTGAATTTGAAAAGTATTTACCGTATTCTTACTGAAGGTTAGGTATATAGCTGATATAAGAGGAAATATATATTGTTATATGTGTCTGAAAGAAAATGTACTTTATGCTTCATATGCACACTATTTACTGTATGTATGTTATTTCAACACATAGCAGTAAGAAGCACTAGTGTGATATCTTTGCAACCATGT
Source organism: Tor tambroides (assembly GCA_021397915.2). Lineage (NCBI taxonomy): Eukaryota > Metazoa > Chordata > Actinopteri > Cypriniformes > Cyprinidae > Tor > Tor tambroides. The sequence goes on along the minus strand of JAFVLL020029548.1, from coordinate 22,497 downwards.
TTGCCAAGAGGAAATCTGCTGTTTAAGGCTACTGTGAATTAAAGCTCCTCTCTCTGTAAGTTGTCTTTGTCTCTGTCAATCTTTTCTCCCTAATTCAGTCTCCTTCAGTCTTTTCTTCCAACCTACCTTTGCATCTCATTTGGTTGCTCTGGTAATTTGGCCAGATGATCTATTACAGTTTTTTTTCAACTGCTTACACACAAAATCTTTACTTATCACACAATTTCTGAAACCTGACACACAAACACCAGAACCACACACTAAATCTGCAAAACCATACGCTAATTCTCGAACTTTGACTCAGTTTTCAATCTCATAAAACACTTTTTGCAAAACACAACACACAATTCTCTATGTAACACACAAAAATCTAACAGGAATTAATATTACGGCAAAGGTGTTTGCAAAAGTTTGTTTCTGAGATGTGTTTGTGATATTTTGAATGCAGTGTTTCATTTAGCAAGAGATTTGAAGCATTTTGAATTGTGTGTGTGCAATTCTTGGATTTGTGTGTAAAGATTTGAAAAAAGAGGCAAAGTTTTGAAAATGTGTGTAAGGCAGTTGAAAAAAAATGCAAATGCAAATTGAACTCTAGAAAGTCAATGAGGTGGCTTTGAAAGATTTTTTGACAGATTAAAAAAAAATAATAATAAAAAGCTTTGAATAAAGATCCCTAAACTCAAAGAAGCATTTAGATTAAAACAATCATTCAGAATGAATTCTCAATAAAACTGTGTAAAGCACCTTCAAAAACCCTTTGTTGCTTTAATAATTATTAATATTACTGAATAGCAGTGTTCTTTTTATGATACTAATTTCCATTGGCAAGTACAATATGCATTTTAAGCAAGATTTCCCATAGTTCAGTAGTTGCCTGTCCGTGCTTCATTTGGCCTTTTTCTGAAGGTTTTCTAAAAGCCAACCCTTCCAATGAGCTTCCATTACCACCTCAAGGCATATGTTCTGTTTTTGCTCATCTGACTTCTTATACCATGCTTGCTCGATCCACCTGCCTTTGATCAGACACAAGGCCCCGGGTGACAGCTTGTCTACAGGTCTAACCACAGGCTCATCTCTGTACTAAGAGCTGGTGAACTAACCTTATACTGACGGTGTGTCTGCATTTGTTTAATAGTATCACGACATCACTGACCACAGCCAGAAAGACTGAACTTTTGAAATATTTATCAATGGAGACTATTGATTGTGATCTTCACAGTGCACTGCAAAAAGAATTCAGTAAAATTTACGGTAAAAAAACTGGCAGCTGTGGTTGCCAGAATTCTACCCTAAAAAATACAGTAACAATGTTTTAGGTTTTACGGTTTTAACTTAAATTTACAGTTAAATACCGTAATTTCTTTAACTGATATAATGTTAATATACCAACCTATTAAAGTACTGAAATCTGTTTTGTACCTTTGAAATACACTGATAACCACCAAATGCAGGTGATGAGAAAGTCACATGATGAACCAAAGCCCATCACAAGCAGCTTTTAAATGATAACATATATAGAAGGTGCACAGTGTCATTCACACAAGCACTAAACACCATCATGGTGAGACTCATTAAACTGAAATATGCTATAAACATTAATTTAACAACATTAGATGAAACATACAACCCTAATAAACATAACTGATAAGAAAAAACTAAGAAGAAACATAGTTATTTCAAAGAAAAAACGTCAAATTCAAACAGAATTTGAAATGCAACGCAGGGAATTCTGGGAATGTCAGTTTATGGTTTTTCCCTGTAAATTTTACAGGAACTTACCGTTAACCATTTAACAGGTTTTTACTGTAGCATTTTCACGTTTTTTTACCGTTAAAATCACGATAATTTTTTACAGTGTGAGCGTACCTTCAGAAAGAAGTCTTTAAGGTGGAATTGCCCTCAAATGTTTATTTCTAGAATATTTTTCATCCTTTTGAAAACACATAGTTTCTAAGAAGGTATAGAGTACAGCCTAGACTGCCCTATGGGTAGATCAATAACCTTACTGGGAATTTGTCTGTCCTCTCTTTTTGTTAGTACCTCATTAGCTATAGCTTTAACCAGACTTCCACAAAGAGCATGGGAAGTTATTTGGACATTGTAACATTTATGCCAGATCATTTAATACTTGCTGCTTATCTTCCTAAAAAATAATAATTTTACAGGCCTGAAGTAACAGAACTCTCGCATGAGCTAAGAAGTACACTTTACCCTGAAAATTTTCTTTTCATCAGAACAGATTTGGAGAAATTTAGCATTACTTTCCAACGGATCATTTGAAGTGAATGGGTGCCGTCAGAATGAGAGTTCAGACAGCTGATAAAACATCACAAACAAACTCATCTACATCTTGGATGGCCTGAGGGTGAGTAAATAGTCAGCATGTTTTAATTTTTGGGGTGAACTATTGCTATAAAACTTATTTTAAAATATTAAAGATATTCATCACATGTCATAGGGAAGTTTACAAAGACAGATTAAATGCACACCATTATCATCAAATGCTTTGCATGATTTTCAGATTAAATATTCTTTTTATGTGCAAATACCTCACATGAGCATCATTAAATGGTATACTTTAGTCTGTTTTGTAAAAGGCTGTTGAACAGATACAGTTATATTTGACACAGCTCTTTAGTGCTTCAGTGGTGTTTTATACTCACACTTAGTGTAATCTGATCTGATTTAGAGGGTTGATTTGATCTGACTAAACATATAATCTGAATCTGAGACAAGCTTTTATCAGATTTGAAACAGCACGTCTCAAATTCCTCTTTCAGTGTAAGTCTATCAGTCCTTTTTTCTCAGGAATTTTTTTTTATAATAAAATAAATAAAAATAAGCATTTTTGGGATGTATACATAATTTGAGGTATTAGTAGGACAAACAATACAATGATGTATATTAATATTTTATTATTTATACTCTAATTCACTATAATTTATTAATTAAAACTGATTTAACAAAGTTAACTTTTTTTTTTTTTAATGTTGATTAAAAAATTTCAAATAAAATGTGAAATGAAAATGTCCCACTTTAGGTTTGGGGTTAGAAAAAAAGCTTTCAATGTTCTTTCCCCCAGTATTTTGTTTTTATTATTTTTTTTGCCTTTGTCAAAGGCTAAATTTATCCTATGCTTTCAATATAAAATTAGTTATGGCAACGGAGTTTAATTAAAAATGAAAAGAAAAAGTAAAATTCCCAAAATGTTAGGATTCAGTGGGTGGGTTTTCATGTAAAATTCAAAAACAAATAAACAAAAAAACAGTCTGAGGATCAAACAACTTGTTTGCCATTTACATTAATTCATTCAGCTTTTATCCAGAGCGCCTTACAAATAAGAAAAGACTTACGATGTGGTGGGTAAAGGACAAATTAATTTAGCCAACCTGACATGCAGTCCATTTACTGCTTTTGTTCCAATAGAGGCTTTGGTTTTTGATTTATAGTGGTGACTTTGAAGCCAGAAGGTTATTCATTTAGTCATCATTTAAACCTGAAACAGGAATGCAGCTTGTGAGAGGATATGTAAAAGCTTTTAATCCGAACAAAATTGTTGTTGTCCATTAGTACATTATTAGTGTTTGTTTATGGGGAAGAATAATTATATTTTTGTACCAAGTCATACAATCAAATGTATTCAGGAGCCAAAAAAGAGCTGTACTAAAGCCATTAATGAAATATTCAGTGGAAACATGCTGATTATCTCAGGGACGCACAGCCAGAGAAATATTGGCATGGCATTTTGGGTAACACAACAGAAAAGGGGCCTGACTGGCACACAGCTGGGCCCTGGGGAGCTGAGACGAAGGATGCCAGGATTGTCAGAGGGCAGCGGGAGTATCGACCGTGCCACTTGGGCGCTGCCAGCTGACACATTTGTATTGACAGACTGTGACGGACGCCAAACTCAGACACTCTCATAGGGCTAACTGGCATCAGACAGAGAGGATATGCAAATCACTATGTTTATGGCACAAGGCAAAATTATTTAGCATTTTTATTCATGAGTTCTGTACTTACTATTCATTATGCGCTACAATTGATTGCTCTTTTATCTGTATTTCTCTCTCTCCTTGAAGGCAAGACATTTTCATGCATGTTTAGGCTTAAATATCCTTTCAATTAAATTACAGAAGTTAGGCCTCGGTGTTACGGCAAAGTAATGAAAATCCAATTGCTGTGCTACATTTTCAATGCTGAAATTTAATTTATGTATTTGCTGCTTAGCCCTTTAGACCCAGTGATGTTTTCCGGTAATCCTCTCGTGAGAGACAGACACATGCCCAAACAAGACATCAGTTCTCTGACATTAATAATGACCTTTACTTTAAGGCTTTCTAAATGAAATGTTCTTCCACAGTCTGATTAAGTAAAGGCCATGAAGTTATGTTTATGGCAGGCTTATGAAGCCTTATTGGAATTGCACATAAATTTGATTCAGAATGATTTGATGTTGCATTGATCAGGTAGAATTTTGCACAGCAGTCCCCTCCATGCACCTGTTTAAGGCACATGCTACTGAATTGAAATGCTAATGCATGCTGAAACAATGTGTTAGGCTACGTAGATGAACATTTGGTGGAAAAGCAGGTGAAGATAGCTTTCAATTATGGAGAAATGTTTTGAAGGCTGTATAAGGATTAAATATGTTGGAACTTGTAACTAGCTCTCATATTGCAGTTTTCCAACAATTCAATGCATAACCACAAAATTGGATGTTTTGTATATGCATAAATAGCAATAAACCCCATTTGTTTCGGAAACATAGTCAAGAGTGCATTAAGGAAATTTAATTTAACTAAAAAAGCAATTCACTTTCCCAACATTGATGCAATGCAGAGAAAATAATTCATCCCTTAATTGCCTAAAAAGTTACAAATTGCAGAACACATTTCCTTCAAACTATTCCTGATACAACTGGTTACTGAATGGAAATGCTATTGCTGTTGCACGTTAACAATACACCAGGGATTTTTACCTCAACTACTGTATATAGATGATCATTTCCTGGAAAGGAGCCCCAATATAGCTTTCAACCTGTCTTACAGATAAATGATTCGAAGACTGTATATACTAAACAAGGTACGATTAAGTAGCACAGGATGATGCCTAGCTCTCAAATTGCAGTTTTCCAGAACATAATTCAATTGACCACCACAAAATTAAGTTTTGTATGGGCGAAAACAACAAATACAATTTGTTTCTGAAAAATAAGTCCAAGAATAGATCTCAGAATCGTTAGCTAAAAAGGCAATTCACTTTCTTAATGTTGGGATTAGAAAGCTTGAGAAAGTCTATATTATTTAATTGCCAATGGTTAAAAAAAGCAAAGCAGCAAACACAGCCTCTAACTCCATGACCGTGGGTTGTCTTCTCCGGCCTCTAAGATCCCTGAGTTGTCCTATTAAAGTGTAAGTCAATGAAATGCATGGGCCACACACTGGCCATCACCTGTCCAGGGCTGTGTAACACCACATGGATTTATGTGCCTTGATTCAGCAGCCATTACCGGAGGGATACGGTCACTCTTGGGAATAGACAACATAAATCTGGCCGTTATGCTTTCTCTGCTGTTATTTAGATACCTACTTAATCCAAAGAGAACCTCCAACACTTGTATCTCAGACATTTATCATCAAAGTCAGCCTTGGCACTGACACATCTCACATATCTCACCTGTCTTCCTTTGTATATCTAACAGCTTTGTACTGATGTGGTTAGAGGTACATGTGTATGTGTAGAGGGAAAGGTTTGGTAAATCATAAAAACTTAATGGAGCATAAATGAGATGGATATTTGCAATTTTATCGGTATGTTTATGCATGTATCGAACAATAATTGCACTCTACTTCCTACTTTCTTGTAAATGGCAAAAACCATGTCTCCAAATAATCTGTATACATAATCACAAGATCTTTATCAACCAAACAAGGCCCACTTTGAACCTCTCTTGGTCTCAGTCCACTGGCTTCCTGTATTCAAGGCATTGACATTGCCGGCATAAACATAAACTCTCTTACCTCGATACACTTATACAAGTGAGTGTTCCTTCCCACCATTTACAGTAAATGAATGAGTGGCACCTGGTGGATCATTCATAATGAGACAATGTTATATGTTCTAAACCTTCACTCTCTTTGTTCCTCTGTGGCAGAACAAGTAGCCAATCTCCACCCGACCTGCTGAGACCATCACAACTTGTGAACAGAACAAACCTCTTTTGCAAGCACTTAACTAATTCACATTCAAATACAACCATAGACTCAATAAAGAACTTACTACAGTGGGGAAAATATTATTTGATCCCGTGCTGATTTTGTACGTTTGCCCACTGATAAAGAAATGATCAGTCTATAATTTTAATGGTAGGTTTATTTGAACAGTGAGAGACAGAATAACAACAAAAAATCCAGAAAAATGCATTTCAAAAAAGTCATAAATTGATTTGCATTTTAATGAGTGAAATAAGTTTTTGACACCTTCGCAAAACATGACTTAGTACTTGGTGGCAAAACCCTTGTTGGCAGTCACAGAGGTCAGACATTTCTTGTAGTTGGCCACCAGGTTTGCACACATCTCAGGAGGGATTTTGTCTCACTCCTCTTTGCAGATCCTCTCCAAGTCATTAAGGTTTCGAGGCTGACGTTAAGTAACCTGAACTTTCAGCCCCTCTCCAGATTTTCTATGGGATTAAGGTATGAGATTGCCAGCTTACCCAGGACCTTAATGTGCTTCTTCTTGAGCCACTCCTTTGTTGCCTTGGCTGTGTATTTTGGGTCATTGTCATGCTGGAATACCCATCCACGACCCATTTTCAATGCCCTGGCTGGCTTCAATGCCCTGGCCCTGATGGTACATGGCCCCGTCCATCGTCCCTTTGATGTGGTGCAGTTGTCCTGTCCCCTTAGCAGAAAAACACCCCCAAAGCATAATGTTTCCACCTCCGTGTTTGACGGTGAGGATGGTGTTCTTGGAGTCACAGGTAGCATTCCTCCTCCTCCAAACACGGCGAGTTAAGTTGATGCCAAAGAGCTCGATTTTGGTCTCATCTGACCACAACATTTTCACCCAGTTCTCCTCTGAATGATTGGCAAACTTCAGACGGGCCTGTACATGTGCTTTCTTGAGCAGGGGGACCTTGCAGGCACTCCAGGATTTCAGTCCTTCACGGTGTAGTGTGTTACCAATTGTTTTCTTGGCGACTATGGTCCTAGCTGCTTGAGATCATTGACAAGATCCTCCCGTGTAGTTCTGGGCTGATTCCTCACCGTTCTCCTAATCATTGAAACTCCACGAGGTGAGATCTTGTATGGAGCCCCAGACTGAGGGAGATTGACAGTTATTTTGTGTTTCTTCCATTTGCGAATAATCGCACCGTTGTCACCTTCTCACCAAACTGCTTGGCGATGGTCTTGTAGCCCATTCCAGCCTTGTGTAGGTCTACAATCTTGTCCCTGACATCCTTGGACAACTCTTTGGTCTTGGCCATGGTGGAGAGTTTGGAATCTGATTGATTGATTGCTTCTATGGACAAGTGTCTTTTATAAAGGTAACAAACTGAGATTAGGAGCACTCCCTTTAAGAGAGTGCTCCTAATCTCAGCTCATTACCTGTATAAAAGACACCTGGGAGCCAGAAATCTTGCTGATTGATAGGGGATCAAATACTTATTTTACTCATTAAAATGCAAATCAATTTATAATTTTTTTGAAATGCAATTTTTTCTGGATTTTTTGTTGTTATTCTGTCTCTCACTGTTCAAATAAACCTATCATTAAAATTATAGATTGATAATCTTTGTCAGTGGGCAAACGTACAAAATCAGCAGGGGATCAAATAATTTTTGGTAACACTTTATTTAAATGGTCCCTTTTGAACATTCTTTTGACACCAAGTCAGAGACGTCATGCCCATTCAAAGTGAGGTGGCAGGGGCCCCTCAGATTTTTGAGCCAAGTGAATTTTGAATGCAGCTTCCAAAAGACAAAAAATAGCCGAATAATATTTTCTATATTTGATATAATCACACGACCATGATTAAATCGTTCAGTGCGTCATATCATCAGCTGCTAAATTCAAATCAGCTGGCCTGAGCCAGAGACAGACGGGTTTGTACAGCACTGTGCATTATAACCAATCACACACGATTCTGTTGAGCTTATGAATGTAATGACCAATCAGAGGTGGTCAGATGAGTCATCGCTAAAATGTGTTTTCTTCACTCGCTCGCTGACTGAATACCTCTTTCTGGCGAATTCTCTCGTTAGAAACAACAAAGTGCAGAAGTCAGTCGTATTAAAATATGTTCTGGCATGATGCCCATATCTGTTACTTAAGTAAACAGACAGGTTTTTATGCATAGTTAATAGATTACATTACCCCACCCATACACACACACACTCGTGCGCCCTCAAAAATAGAGTGCATGACGCCCCTGCACTAAGTAATGTTGCAACAACATGTCAACAAACTCTTATTAGAGTATTAGTAGACTGTATGCTTCATATCTGCTAACTCTTTATGGTGATGGTCTCCCAACAGACACTCTGCTGACTAAGTAACTTTGTAAGTGCATGTCAACTTATTCTAACCCTAACCCTACCAGTCTACTAATACACTACTAACACTGTAATGACAGTTAGTAGAAATATAGGTGCAACGTTACTTATAGTCAACAGAATGTGTTAAAGGGAACATTAAAATAAAGTGAAACCCTTTTTCCCCCCACTGTACATGAATAACAATATACACATTTACACAGTATACACTACATACATAGGATATACACAAGGAATACACAGTAATACACAATATACATAGGAAATATACACTTAAAATATACATTAATAACTCAATATTGTCAGGATGATGGACTCTCTGTGTGTGTTTTTCTCCCCACGTGCTCCCCGTGACCCAGTTTCCCCATGTGCGATTGTTCATGTGATTCAGGTGTTTCTCATTTAATTACCCCTTGTTTAGTTCTGTATTTAAAGTGTTGTCTGCCCCATGTTTTCTTGTCCAGTGTTAAACGTCTCTCCTATGTTCTATGTGTGAGCTCCCTGCTATTTTTGGTTCATTAAAGATTGTGAAGCTGAATCTCCTGCATCTTTGTTCTCCTTACTCCGACACAGTAGAAGTGTGACAGAACACTGGACCGAACAAAGAAAAAAAAATAGTGAGCGTCACCTTTTCCCTCTGTTTTGTTTTTGACAGTGTTTTATTTTCTGTTTCCCCACCATGGATCCCCTTGCCACTTTGTTTGTCTCCCTAGCCCGTAAGGATCTTCCCCTTTTGGAGTTGAGTTCAGCCAGCTCAATGTTTTATCGGCGTTCGACAATGCTGCGCTGAACTCACTGTTCTGGATCGGGGCAAACTACCACCACGCCGTCAATCTCCCAGACCTCCCCATCAAGCCCAGAGAGGGCTGCTATTCCCACGTCTGGCCCAGGGAGGGCCACAGATCCTGAGCCAAACCCAGAGAGGGCTCCTATTTCCCCGTCCAGCTCAGAAAGAGACTTTGTTCCTGAGTTCAGCCCAGAGTGGGCTCCTGCCCCCGAGTGCAGCCCAAGGAGGGCTCCTGTTCCCACGTCCAGCCCAGAGAGGGCTGTTGTTCCCACGTCTGGCCCAGGGAGGGCCTCAGTTCCTGAGTTTAGCCCAGAGAGGGCTCCTGTTCCAATATCAACCCCAGAGAGAGCTCCTATGCCCACGTCCAGCCCAGAGAGGGCTTCCGTTCCCAAGTTCAGGCCTGAGAAGGCTTCTGTCCCAGAGTCCAGCCCAGAGAGGGCTTGTGTCCCCAAGTCCAGCCAGGAGTGAGGCGTGGCTGGAGAATCCCTGGCTTCCGCCTCCAGCCTCTGAGTCGTGGACTCCGCCTCCACCTGTCGGCCCAGTGGCTTCACCATGGCTCCTAGCTCCCTCCTCTCCGCCATGGCCCATCAGTCCACTGGCTCCGCTGGGCTCCCTCATCCCTCCGGCTCCGCCTTGGTCTGTCGTCGACCATCCATCGCCTCGGGACTCCACTCCTCCGGCTGTGCCTCATCCCTCTGTCCCTCCGGCAGGCTCCTCCATCCCTTCGGCTCCACCTTGGTCCTCTGTCGCTCCGGCTCCACCCTCGGCCTTCCGGATCCCTGCCTCCGCATCGGTCGCCTGAGCCACCTGTTCCTCCATGGTCCATTGGCTCTCCGTCTATTTTGGGTTCATTAAAGATTGTGAAGCTGAATCTCCTGCGTCTTCATTCTCCTTACTCTGACATAGTAGAAGTGTGACAAATATACACTGTATACATTGGCTCACTTTATGAGTTATGTCTCTCTTAACGGAAAGTGAATAGTATATACACCATGTTTCACAGCATTGATCGGCTGTCCGCTGTCAAATTTTCATGTGCACGCAGCACACACTCTATAGTTAATCATGAATTCAAGATCAAAGCCTGAGTTGACAGAGAAAGTTAATGATCAATGTCATGGTACCATTGGCCCAGCCCCCTGCAATACTGTGTCATCTGACCTATTCCAGGGGCACCGTTAGCCCCTTTTTTTATTGCAGCTCGAGCCCCAGTGAAGTACTGCTGTGCCCCAGTAAAATATTATTGACAAATCACTGTCTGTCAATAGAGAGTTTACAGTATACTGAATCATTTTTTTCTGATCATATTTAGAAGCAATCACGTCATTTAGGAAGCATCAGCTGTTAAGGGCGAAAAGTAGCAATGCAAGATTTGTGAATGAATCACTATTTTTAATCACTTTAATCAGTCAAATGGGTTTGCAAAAGGATGTGAGATTGTTCACAATTTAGTTGGAATCATTCAGACAGTTCACTCATGCACTAAAGCAGTTTCTCACACTGAAATAGTAACAGGATATTTTATAAAACAAAACGAATAGAGTACTGAATAAGGTGCATATTTAGGAAACAAAACTTGCAAACTGTTTGTCAGTGATGAAGCAGCTCTTTATTGTGTGCAGCTTGTGAACAACTCTACTGCAGATAAAGATGATTTACATCCATATGTCCAATATCCAAAACTGTGAATCAGTACTGATGAAAGGCTAGAAACATACCTGACATTTTCAAACCAGCCAAAGGACTGCTGAACCAAACAAATCTGTTTTGTCTGCCTTAAACTGTCTACTTTGCTAAGCCAGTTTTCTTGACTGTTATTTCACATGCAAAAACTCAAGCAGACCAGAATTTTTTTATAGAAGAGTTAACAGATAATCAACCTAACATATAACTTAAATTAAATAAATAACAAAAACGGAGGACTCCTGCAGCAATGCATGATGCTGGGAAAAAATAACAGCAGTAGAGCAGTATCTAGTACAGTGGTTTTCAATCCTGTTCCTCAGGACCCACTGCTCTGCACATTTTGCATGTCTCCCTTATCTGACACACTCATTTGAGTTCATGGAGCTCTTTCCTAATGAGCTGATGATCTGAATCAGGTGTGTAGATTAGGGAGACATGCAAAATGTGCAGAGCTGTGGGTCCCCAGGAACAAGTTTGAAAACCACTGATCTAGTATACACTTTAACATACCTTTAAAGGGGGTGAATAAAATGACTAGGCTCATTCAACTGTAATATGCTAAGTTCAAGAGTCCATAAAAAAATGGTACAGTATAAGAAGTGCTTATATATTAGGTTTAATGCACCCAATATGTCTGTGAATCCATGCCACAAACTGGTGCAATAGGAGGCTCTATGTGTAATGTAAAATATGGTAAGTTCAAAAAATTACTACAGTAAAATGTACCCTAAAATTTGCATTTTATCAGAGCAGCACCTCTTACAGCTATGAGGTGCTTTAATACCTTCTCACCATGGTGCTGAAAAATGGGCTGATGCCGCAAGACATCCAACTTGTAAACTTGGGGCAGATAAATCAACCCTGACCTCAGCATGAAACATAATTTGAAATAATTTCCACATCTGGTATTTATATGTCTAGAATAATAAATCAGTAACCAAGTTTTGCATAACCAATGTCAATATACTGATTTTGGCACAGTCTGAACATTGCTTAAATATACAATTTTCCCACAATTGGCAGAACATGAAATGTTCTTGCTTAGTTGTGGCAGAATTCAACAGAATTTTCATTTTTGGGTGAATTATCCCTTTTACCACTTGCAACCACTTTCACAAGTGAGAAATTAAAAAAAAATCACCGATGTATTTTATGTCTTGCGGTGTATTTTATGTAATAAAATGTTAAAATAAAAATACAAATCCACCATAGAAATCGACGACTTAAGGAAGCATTGTGTTAGAGTGGAGGGTCATTCATCAATTAGTAACAAACACACAAAGAGATACTTGTTTTCATCATAGCTGTTGGCAACTGAAAGCTATATGACATTTTTCAGTAGCAATGTGGTAATGTTACTGTTTTTAAAGCAGTTAAATTTACAGCTTGCTGCTGAACACTGTTGAGACTCTTAATTTACATGCTTAAGGCCGAATATACTCACAGCAAAGTTCTTTTTCATTCTTCACTATGCGGTAAAAAGAAGTTCAATATACACAAGCGGAGACATGTAAAACTTTTGTGCAAATTTTTATGTATGTAAATATGTTTGTGCTTTATTTCTTGAGGGGTGGTAAATGTAGTATAAGCGTAACTGACTCCCAGCAATATATCAACCGCAATATTTCCCGCTTCTAGCTGCCTTTTCAGTGCATTCTGTAAAGAGAATCAGTGTGCAATCTATATAGTTGCCATACATTCACGCGCTTGCTGCTGCTCTCTGCTGTCATAAAAATGTGCTAAAAGTTTAGATAATTTAATTGTAATAATTTTGTAATCATTTTAATATTTAAAGCAGATGTAACTCCCAACCACTTTTTAAGACAAATTTCCACCAGTGAGACCAGTCAGTCAGTGTGGCTCATTGTTTCGTCATTATGATTGCTACATTGCTTAGAACATTTAGTGAATAGCCTATAAATACGAGTGCAAAGGCATCATGCATTTTGTAGCAAGTTGTGGTGAGTGATTGTGAGTTTGCTCTTTATACTTTGGGCATCTAAATTTTTAATCAATATTGTCTTAACTTGGGGAAAAATGTGCTCTGTGCACTGAGATAAATAAACAGGCATGCTACACCGGGGAGGTCCATGTGGAAATTTTAATGGAGGCTTATATATATACATAAACTAATAACAATCAAAGTGATCAAAGCGGAATAAAAAGACTGATTTTTTTATTTATTTTTATTTTATTTCAATATTATTTATTTGTTTATTTAATTAACAAATAACTGTTGATAATTAAGCTCCCATAATTATGCTCCTGTATTTAATATGATTATATGGGGTGGGTGCCTGCCCCAGGACATTTCTACCTTACTTCCATCAGTCGGCCCTTTGTATGCAAAAAAACCTGTCTTCTTCTATTTTCTTATATAATATATATTATATAAGATTTATAATATATTCATATATATTCTTATATATGTTTCTCACTGGATTTGCTATTTGTTATGGATGATTAAAATACAATGTACCAAAACACAAATCTCTAAATATGTATTTGTATATTTATAAGTCATTGTACTATACATATTGCACTAAAAATATACTGTTTCAGAACTCAAAACTTCCACTGCAGTTCAAAAAGACTGTACAAAACAATGTATTTAAAAATCACCTACATCTCTAATTTTATTGTATTTACTATAATTAATACCACATTAAGTTTGGGAAATGGGAATTGTACTTCATTTGCACACCTTGACTTTCCCAGAGTAAACAACAAATATTGCAATACAAGTTGTTACAACTAAAGATTGTAATGAGAAGATATATTATGCTGCTGAGTGAATTGCACCTACTGCTGCTTTATTGAATTATCAGATCTATTTTTAAAAAGGCAACATGATGTCACTGCAGCATGCACGTGGAGACTATTCAATATGCAGTTTGCTAAGGAAAAAATGTGTGCTGCTGTGTACAGAGGGCACTTGAGAGAGATTTAAAGTGAGGTGGTCAGACAAGAAGAATATGAAAGTGCTTTCCACCCCCCACCCCCCCAACATCTTAAGTTCTTGCCCCACTCTCTGAAATGATGCTGTGTACCGCCTCCAGCAAATTCATTCATCTCCGTCATGTTTTCCTCTTTTGTTAAGTCATTCTCTTCAATACAAAGCATCCACTGTGATAAAGTACAGTTGTCTGGGCCTGGAAATAAACAAACCAGTGTGTACATAAAAAATAAAAAAGACAGAGTAAGGGCTTCCCTGCACTTCTTCCATTTACATTAGCACATAACCACAAACATTAATTTGTAAATACACTATAAGCCCATTATATTCTCGCACTGTTCTCCTGAAATTAGTTTAATTTGCTGGTTGTTTTTCTTCTGAAAAGGAAAACTGTGGGAAAAATTAACATTTCAGCAGAGACAAATCAAAACAGAGGCACAGGTGTGGCGGTTGGCGGGCTAGACATCGGAACTGCCGGCGGGCTTGAATGACGAACCGTCGGTGGTTTGAGTGACGAACTGCCGTGAGACTTGACATCGGAGCGGCCGTCGGCTTGAGTGAGCCACGGACAGCGGCGGGCTTGAGTGAGCCGCGAACGGCGGGTTTGAGTGAGCGGCGGCTGACAGGCTTGACTGGGGAATGGCGGACGGACTGGACGGCGGGCTGGTTCTGGATCAGGGCTGGACACTCCAGACACCAGAGGATCCCTTCCCTCCAGCTCAGTCCTGTGGTGTCTGGGAGGTCCACGGGGCGATGCTAATAGGCCCTGATGCAGAACAGGGAGTTGAGTGTGGCGGCGTCAAGAGCTGTACACACGGCAAGCCTGTGTGAGCTGAAGGTTTGAGTTGCCAAACGTCAACCTCGAAACCTTAATGACTTGGAGAGGATCTGCAAAGAAGAGTGGGACAAAATCCCTCCTGAGATGTGTGCAAATCTGGTGGCCAACTACAAGAAACGTCTGACCTCTGTGATTGCCAACAAGGGTTTTGCCACCAAGTTCTAAGTCATGTTTTGCGAAGGAGTCAAATACTTATTTCACTCATTAAAATGCAAATCAATCTATAACTTGTTTTTAAATGTTCAAATAAACCTACCATTAAAATTATAGAATGATCATTTCTTTGTCAGTGGGCAAACGTACAAAATCAGCAGGTGATCATTTTTCTCCACTGTATATTGTAAGTCTATACATCTTTTCTATACTGCCATGTTACAGAGAATTGAACCTAAGAATTTCACTGCTGGTACATTTGTGTGCACAGTGTGTGACAATAAAGAGATTTGATTGACTAACTTTTCACTTCTGTTAAAGATTATGAGGTTGTTATGAAAAATATAAAGAATTTAAATGCATTTAAATGCGCACACACACACACGTTTCTAGCATTTGTAAAACTGCATTTTTCCATCTTAAAAATATATCTAAATTATGACCTATGCTCTCAATGTCAAATGCAGAAATATTAATTCATGCGTTCATGACCTCGAGGCTAGATTATTGTAATGCTTTATTGGGTGGTTGCTCTGCACGTTTAATAAACAAACTCCAGCTGGTTCAAAATGCAGCAGCTAGAGTTCTTACTAGAACCAGGAAGTATGACCATATTAGCCCGGTTCTGTCAACACTGCACTGGCTCCCTATTAAACATCGTATACATTTTAAGATCTTGCTAATTACCTATAAGGCCCTGAATGGTTTGGCACCTCAGTATTTGAGTGAGCTCTTATCACACTATAGTCCTTCACGTCCACTGCGATCTCAAAACTCTGGCCATTTGATAATACCTAGAATATCAAAATCAACTGCGGGCGGGAGATCGTTTTCCTATTTAGCGCCCAAACTCTGGAACAATCTACCTAACACTGTCAGCAGACACACTCTGTCAGTTTAAATCTAGATTAAAGACCCATCTCTTTAACCTGGCTTACACATAATACACTATCGCATTTCTATAATTCAAATCCGTTAAAGGATTGTTAGGCTGCATTAATTAGGTCAACCGGAACCGGGAACACTTCCCAAAACACCTGATGTACTTGTTACATCGTTAGAAGAATGGCATCTACGCTAATATTAGTCTGTTTCTTTCTTATTCCGAGGTCACCGTAGCCACCCAGATCCAGACTGTATCCAGATCAGACGGTCACTGCAGCCACCCGGATCCAGTCCGTATCCAGATCAGATGGTGGATCAGCACCTAGAGATGACCTCTACAGCCCTGAACATCAGCGGAGACCAGGACAACTAGATGAGCCCCAGAGACTGATCCCCAGTGAAGACCCTGTCTCCTAGACGGCCATCGGGACAAGACCACGAACCAGATGAGTCCTTTGCAGTGGTGGCTCGTGGGTTTTAAAATAGAGGAGGCACACTAATTGTATTGGTCTGGGGATCCCTGCCGATAAAATATTATTAACGTATTTGATTAACCACTTTAAAATGGCTTTTTGGTTGCTTTTAGTCAGAAAACGTAAAGAAAAGGACTCATACAGCAAGATAATATAATTTCACTTACCTTGCCTATCACTTGAAGCAAATATCCATACCTTCATAAAAGTCTGTGGTAAAAGAGAGCTGCCTGTTGTGCCTTTTAATTAAGCCGACTGCTGTAGCCCGTATCCAGCTTAGGCGTGTTCTCCCTTTAGTTTTAATTTGTATATACACTGTTTAAATGACAGCTTGGTAAATCTGTTGGCGATCAAATATTCAATATCGCTACTCATCATAAGTAACTTGTACATTATCAACGCAGCGGGAGACGTTCAAACTTATATCACGTAATTTACGTCTCTATAATGATTGGTTGATATACCAGAAGGGAGGCTAGCCTCCCCTGCGAGGTTTTTTTTCTCAACACTCCTCAGCGCTGAAACTGAACGCTTGATGCTGATTGGCAATTTTTTTTTTTTTTTTACCAACGGAGGCACGAGAGCTCAGCGCTCCCCCGGCCTCCCCCCCCCCTTCTCTATCACTTAGCGACTGTAATTGCATCAGCAGATTCGGCACATTCGCGTTTTGCAATAGAAAAGTGGCGCTTTAACTTCAGTAGCATGCTATGATATTACAGCTGTGAAATTACAAACAAAAATTACACATTTTGAGACATGAACTGGAATGAATTGTGAATTTTATTAACATTAAATCGTCCTCCTCCTCCCATTTTCACCTGAAAATTTTGGGGAGGCTGTGCCTAAATACTAAGGTAAATACTGTAAATCTATATGCTGTAAAGCTGATGTAAAGCCACCCAGCTTTATATCAAGCTGATGTAAAGCTGCTTTGACACAATTTGCATTGTTAAAAGCACTATACTATAGTGACTTGACTTGACACACACACACACACACAAACAAAGGTTCACAAAAGAGAGCAACTAAAAGAAAATGTCTGGATATAAAATGTTATATCATCAACTATATATATATATAAAAAAATTCAGTTGCACTTTTATATCCAGACATTTTTTTTTATCAGTTTTAAGCCACAGATATGTAGATCACCTCTCAAAAGACAGAGACATGTAAACCCACAAAGATATGTAAACCAACTTCAAGCTTTTGTCTCTTGCGATCTATACATAGCACCTGCTGCAATATTTCAATTACTAAAAACAGCAGGACATTCTAAAACACTCCATGTGAAAAATTCTTAACTTGGCCTGATGTATTAAGACAGTAATATTAAAAGGTCAAATTCAGCTTATACACCTTATTGATAATGCATCTATTATATACAGGCAAGCAGATTAGCCCAGAATATCAATGCAACATGCTGATTTGTATGTTAAGCATTTTCTTTAAATATTTTCTTTGGGAACATCCTTAAATTGATATATTCTTCTCAGTTTAAGATGTATACGGAGTTTGGACCTCCAGGAACACTGGAGGTCACTTAGTGCATCCTAAGGTATTAAGCCACATTAGCCTAATAATGATTTTCTCTGGGAAAATGCTTAATGTGCAAGTTTGCACGTTGCGTTATTTGGCTTTGTAAATGAATACTTATGGTACAAACCTGGTAAAAGTAACTGTGGGCAGCAGAGGAAAGCCTTGTTTTGTCCTATAGGTGAGCGTTCCTGTACACAGGTTTGACATCACAAGAAAACAATGAATAGAAGCCACAAACACTGAAACAATAAACAGTAGCAGTAATCTGCATGATTTATTCATGTTGTAATGTATTGCTGGGATATCAGGTACCTATCACCGTATTTCCTCAACTACTCGGAATGCATAAAAAAGTTACAGAAAAATATTATACAGCTATCTGAGATGCTCACTGTGTTTAAAAAACTTTTGGATAACAGAAACTGAGCTTCTTTGCTCTTAAAGAGGTGTTTATACGTGACTTATATTATAGAATATTTTAGTGCATGCCTAATATACATTTCATTATTTATGATATATTTTCACTAATGTTTTAACTTCTATAGAGAGTAAAATAAAACAACAGTGAAAGTTCACATTTGATGGCTTTGGAAAAATGCATTTAAAACTATGTCTATTCCTCACACAAAATTATATCACATAAGCCCTGTGGACTACTTTGATGATACTTTTTTGTTTGTTTTTGGTCACTGGCAGAAGTTTACTGAAAGCTATGCTACATTAATAGTTAAAGGAATAACTTATCCAGGCTCTATACACACACAAGAAAAATAAAATCTTCCTCTTATTTGCATTTCACCTTTGCTCTAGCTTGTTGTTTCCTAGTTTAGCTTTCTATACCTGGCATTCTGAATATTGTTGGCTCTATGAAGAATTGCTTATGTTCATCTATTGTATGTCACTTTGGATAAAAGTGTCTACTAAATGCATAAAAATAAATGTGAATGTATAAGGTTCTTTTGGAGCTTGACAACTCCTGGTTGCTGAAAACTTTCGCAAGTTAAATGGGATCAGATTGGCATTTAGCGACACTCATCTTTGGCACAAATGTCACAAACATCAAATATTTTTAACATCAGTGGACAATAAGAACCTCTTTTAAACAGGAGTTTCATTTGAACCTTGACTTTAGTTGAAATCTTTGATCTTAAAAGAGTTGTATGATCTCGACCTCTTATTCAAAGTCTTTCATTACAAATGAAAGCATGACCATTTTAATGACTGCATACATATTATCCACTTAAACATGAATTGATGCTTGACATTACATTACTCTTCAGCTCTATGACCATTATCTGAATAAAGTTAAACCCATATGACCTTCAGCTGCTCCATCAAATATACTCACATACAGTATTTGACAGCATGTGATGTAATCATACATTAAAATTCTATAAATTACATGATACCTTGTAACAAGCTATATTTCAGAACATTACCATAAAGCTTGTTATAGTTGTAGTGCTGTGCTATGCCTCTGAAGGGTCGAATTTCCATATTAAAAGAATATATATTTAATGAAGTAGTTTTGCTCAAAAGCCTAGTTTGGCTTCCACTGCCCAAATGTTCTCATAAGGCACACATACAGGGGGCACTCTAGATTAATTGAAATCTTGAAAAATGACACTTTATCATATGTTGTGTGATGGTGATGGCATATCTGACTTTTTGCAGAAAAGCTGAAAAAGGCTGACACAAAAACATCAAAATAAAATTGACTGCATGACAAGTTTGGCACTAGTTTGTCAACTAACAAATCCAATTAGATCATATTTTGCAATATCACATACGGAAAGGCCAAAATAGAAATTATGGTAAATTTCAACAGTTGATGATTAAATGTAATGAGAGACAAAGTTCAAAGCTATTACGATGTCCCCTTTCAAACTATAATCATTTTAAAGTCTTTTTTCTTTTTTTTTTAAATCATTCTAGAGGACAGAGAAGTTCCCTAATTGAACAAACACCCACATCGTAGCATTGTCTGACTGCCTGAGGATAAGGTCAGTACAGAAGCATCTGACACTGAACCCAAAGGGGCTCATTAACACGGCATCAGACCTTTGAGAGTGACCAACAAACACAACACAACACAACACAACAACAGAGGGGAGGGGAGGGAAGGGGAACATAAGGCATGACATTCTTGCCCAGCCTGCAGCTGGAGCTTCAAAAATACATCATTGCCAAAACTAGGTCCATTGGCATGCTGCAGATGATGCTATTTTTCCTTAGTGATTGCAAAGACATGATGTGTTTGGTATGCGGCGTACTGGCCAGTATACACAGTACACATTGTGCAACACTTAACATTAAACAATAATATGTGTAACGTGCTTCAGAACACAAAGAGACAGTCTCTGTCCAATAACAAACAAATAATCAGTTAATTTAGCACATTAGAATATGACTTTATGGTAATAATACAATGCAGTTCTTACATATTCTATAGATTAAATATATTAAATAGAAATGCTTCAGTCACTGCTGCATTTCATATTATATGCACTGAGAATGGAGAATGCAGGAGAATCATTGTGAACTGTAGTTAAAACAAAAAATAACCTTTAAAACTAAAATTGATCAGTTCTATGAAATGTCTGCTTGTATAATCCCACTTCAAATGTATTGATTACACCACTGCATGTGACAGTCGGCATATTTAAATTCTTTAAAACTGTTTTTTTCCCAACCCTGTTCCTGGAGGCACACCAACACTATACATTTTGAAACTCTTCCTAATCAAACACGCAGTTCAACCCATCAGATTTTTAGCAGAGACTCCAAGACCTGAAATGAAAGTACAGATAAGGGAGCCAGCCAAAATGTGTACTGTACTGTTGTCACTTTTTGTCATATTGTGTTATCTCATTACGTGCTTAATTTGGTTAGCAGTCTAAGAAATAAATACATAATTTTGAATTTTTAAATATATATAAAAAATATTTTCTTCTCTAGTTATTTGACTCAACTGCCAACAAATGAAAAAACAAAAAACAAATAAAATGGATAAGCAATGTTTTTGTTAAATATCAACTCTCACTGTATGATTAAACTGTATGCAATGTAAAGCCAAAAAAAAAAAAGTACAATTCATAAATCGGCTCAAAATCAGATGAAAATCTCACAGTATATGCCCAACTTTATGTGTTTTGGCAAACTTTTAAAGAACGGGTTTGAAAGTGTAGGTTTTTGAAAACTATACTGTTATTGTCTCTGTGTAAACTACAAAAATGAGAAATTGTGAAAACAGTGATGTCATGAGCATGCATATTACATGTTCAATCTAGGCATGTGTGAAGAAAAAAAAAAAAGTCTAGGCATGTGCGAGTTTTTTTTTTTTTTACAAAGTTACATCACCAACTACTGGCCTGGCATGCATAATACATCATTTTAAGCTGGGCTCACACTATAGGAATTTTAAAAACCCAACCGATTATGAAATCTGGTTGCAGCACACACATAAGGAGAATCTTTGCAGATTTTTTTTTACCTCAAATCTTAAACATGCACAAACTACAAGATTTGAAAATCGGGGCGCATCGCACACTACAAAAGATTATTAAGGCTGGCAACACACTAGACGATTTTCAAATCTTAACCGATTTTAAAATCATGGGAGACCACAAACATGAAGACCGTTTCAACCAATTTTTAGCCTTATAATCCTCTGAACGCACACACTTGATGATTTTACCAGGCCTAGAGACCACACACTTGCTGATTACAGGAACGATTTCACAGTGACACGTGATCTCAAAAGATCAAACGTGACTAGAGAAGATAAACAAATGGAAGACAGTTTATGTTGTCAGCTGGCTCTCCTGGAGTGTATTTGTTTCACAGTGAAAAACAAAGTATAAAAAAGAATATGGGTGATGTATTCTGCTTTTGTGGCTGTCAAGTTTCAGCTATAGAAACATGCAACATCAGGGTTGTGTTCAGCCCCAAAAAAACGGTGCAAAACGTTTATTAAATGGAAACGGTGGTGCGTTGAACACCCTGTTCTGATGACGCAAGAGTTGCAACTATGGCAGCTGAGAAGGCCATTCTTTGTGTCCTTTTTGAAGAATTTTCGAAGCCTGATGAAATCGGTATAAATACATGTTTAATACTCCAAAATACACTCGATGCTACAGTCACTGCCCTTGCCATCCAGAATAAAAGAGAACATCCCAATCGAGTGAAGGGATTTGTGGAAACTGTGGTTCCTTATTGTGATCCAACATTTGCCTTGCATTTCAGGATGAAAAGACAAACATTTCAGGTGAAGGATAATCCACTTCTTACCTCCGAGAGTGTGTTATGATCTATATGACCTTATTATTTTTATTGTGAGTATTGCTGATCACTGTTGTTGTGCAATAATATTGTAATATTTACCATTATATAATCAGAGGAGCATAGAAAAATTCATGAAAGTGTCACTCCACAATACAATAGCAAAATATATAAATATGTATAGTATTTTTATGTTACATTAATCAGGGTCTAGCACACCTTCCTAAGGAAAGGATATGGCCCAGAATACATTGCAATTAGGCTACTACATGATATTTATTTCTACGGAAGGATTTTCCGGACTATTTTCAAAAGGAATTGCAAATTGTATTTTCAATT
>JAFVLL020029547.1:0-18058 GCA_021397915.2 Tor tambroides | reverse complement strand
TAAAGCAGTCCCACGGCTCATGGGACAAATATCAAAAAATAAGCCTCCACAGGGCCTGACAAGAACTTGTCTTAGCTGATCAGGTAAGACAGCACTGTGTGAGCCAGAATATCTAACGTCTAAGATCTGCCTCTCATGCTACTGTATATCTCATCCAATTATTTAAAACTACATGTGGCATTATTTTATCCATTCACATGAGAAATTATTAATGAGAGTGTTTTTTCTTCTTCTTCTTTTTTTTTTTTTTGAGTGTGTCCAGTTGGGGGGTCTCTGTGCATTTTTAACCCCTCCAAAAAGACTATTTGGAAACTCCTATTAACCCAAAAAAGGGCATTTTGAAAAGGTCCTGTAAAAAAGACCTGGTAAGATTCACCTTTTTTCTCACATGCAGCAATGAATTAGGAAGATGTGGAAGAGCTATTCTGGGTCATGGGCCATGCACGTCTCCCTTAATCCTCCTCCACATGCGTCCAACCAAGTGAAGACCGATGCCTTTGTTAAATATTCATCAATGGCTGTCAATAATTAACTGCTCATTATATGAACTCAACGAGGATTCCCATTCCAAAATTAATGTGCTGCTAATGCACAGGGTGAAACCGCGCTCTTAAGAGCCGGAAACCTACCATGAAAGAGCGATCCTCGCTATTCTTCCACAGTTGTAGAGAGAACAGAGAGCTTTGTCTTCAATCAAAAATTTAAAGCGCTTGTTCCCGCTCCTCAGAGTTCGATCTGTTGGTTTTGTATTCTTTAACTGAACAAGACGTTTCAACTACGGCAACAGAAAATGGAGCTTGTTATTTCTGCTTCTTTTAAAGAGAAACTTTAAAAGAACAACTTTCCGAACACGTATCCTTCTGAGAGCTGAACATAATGACGTGAGAAAGAAATCTGTTCGGATTTGTCATAGAAACGCATTGTAAGATCAGCACTGAGTTTTTTGCAGGGGTGAGGATGCTGTCCTGAGGCGAAGGCAACGCAAAAGCAACTGTAATCAACTACATCAAAGAGAAAAGTCACTGTTTCTGCTCTGAGAAACTTTGAGGCGTGTGTTAATAACCATGCGTGGAGAATTTTCTTTTCTTTATTGTTGTTTGTTGTTGTTCTGATTTACAGCAGGAAATCCCTCACTGAGCCATCAGAGAGTTGAGCTGTTGATTATGTATGTGTGTGTGTGTGCATGTATGGCTTTAGGCCATGACCATGCAAGTAAACAGAAGTAGGCTGCACACACTCGCAAACATACATATATGGTTCATACCGCACACAGCTTTGTTATTTCCATTGTTATTACCCCATTTGTATAATTAGGCAACTAAATTACTCAGATCAAAGATGCCCGCCCCTAATAGACACCCCTATCTGAGGATCATGAAAAGCTGCCTTGCTCCTCTCCTACTAAAAGATGCTAGCCTTGATTAGCACGCTATTATGAGTGCTTAAAGCAAAGGAGGCTGAACACACTCACACATTCTCTCTGGCACTTCTGCCTAGAATAACATTATTCTCCCTGCCTGTCAACGGGCTTCCTGTCTTCCTTGTGGGCCACGGCTCATTTTAACACAGATTATAAACACACAGGAGTCAATATGTGCTTGAGTGTGTTCAGCATTGTTCTTTCCCCATGAGGCTTTTAGGAGCAGAACACTGTTAAATTAAGCATATGTCGACATTGAGTAAGTCTCACAATTGGACTGCTGACACTAATCAATACAGGCTTTCTGACAGCACACATTCCGTCTTTCTCTCTCCTTCAGTTTCAGACTCAAATTCCAATGTCATTGTAAAAAATAATATGATACGACTAAAAAATAAGAAACGACTGCTTGAATATTGTGGATTTTCTAGTAATGCATCTCATTGCAGCTTTTTAGCTATGAACAACAACAACAACAACAAAAACAGAGTTAGCTGAATGAATGAATTTATTTAGTCCAAACTGTCATAAACAGAAAAAAAATTCCTGTGTGCACTAGAGCATGAATAATTAATAAGGTTGCATTGTTTAACTGTTTGCTACTTCTGTTTACACCATTGTTGAAATTGTTGTCATGTTTAATAACTTGCTGCCTTTTTATCAGGATGCTTTCATTCTTCTACTTCAGAATGATCAGTTATTTTAATGTTACCCTTGCCATCTGTGTGTTTAGTCTCATGAATGTTTATATGATGAATATTCATGTGATGTTGTCAGTTGTTCAAGACGACAAGCACATGATATGTGCTTGATATGTAAATTTAGTACAGGAAATATGTCACAATATTAAACAATTGGAATCAATGCAACAATGTACTGTAAATAAAGGCAAACATTTGCAAATAACTCTTTCTGTGTGGCTATAACTTGAAAGAGTTGCTCGACTTCAGTCAAGAAGACATTTACCTAAAATAAACACCTTGAGGTAAAAAAAAACTATTAAAAAGCCAGGCAAATTGTCTAAAAATTCTACACAGACCACTCTGCTCTTTCCCTGCATGTCCTGACTAAAGCCACTCTTCCTACACTAAAGTGCTGAATTTGCTAGTCTACTGACATTGGAGTGAACAAAGATGGCTGTACTAAGTAATGGGAGAAAGACTTGTCAAAGATAGTTTGCAGCAACTTGAGTGACAAAACCAACGCTGCCCCCGCCATCAATTTAATGGCAATTACTATTTAATGTATTTTACTTAAGAGCATATGCAAAATTAAGAGTAAGTCACAAAAAAACACATTTTATGTGGTATTTAAAGAATAATATGCATAATATATTGGGTTGTTAATATTTATGAACAGGAACCTTAAGTATTGCTTGTCTTAGTCTACACTTTCACTGAAAGCTTTGACTTCATGGTCTCAATTAATAAAAAAGTTTTTAAAAAAAGGGGGTTGGGGGTTGAAGCTTTCTCCAGATTCTCCGATCTTTTCTCTTGAACTTCTCAAGTGTCTGTTAGACCTACATGTTAGAATGAAACATGTCAGCATATCACTGTTTAAAAGAACAAGTTTGTCAGAGAATAAAAATAAGAATATTGTAAAAAGCTATGAAAAGAAAAAAAAAAGGTTAATAGGTTAACAGTATATATTTACCGAACTATATACAGTGAAATACTGTAAAAGATCTAACTAGACATTTCATGTCATTTTACAGTAAAATTCTGTTAATTGTACAGTTTTAAAAAGTAAAAAGAGCAAATCAATGTATAATTTACATTCAAAAACTGTAAACTGATATTCCCCCGAATTCCGTGCATGACACTCCACATTTGAAAGTATTTTGTTTAAATAATCATGTTTCGTAACCATTTTTGTTATCAGTTATGTACATTTGGGTTTTATGTTACATTGTTTGCTGTTTAATGAATGTTTATTGCATTATTTAAGTTTCATGTGTGTTACCATGGTGTTTTGTGTTTGCATGAATGTCTCTGTGCATCTTCTGTATATGCTTTGATTCTTCATGTGGCTTTCTCTTTTACCACCTGCATTACTATGGTGGTTGTCAGTATATGTTAAAGTTACAAAACAAATTTTAGTAGCAGTGTGCATTGTTGAATTTACTGGTTTACATTCAAAGTTTTTTATCAGTAACGTTTGTAATGTGTTTACAGTTTTTCTGTATTTTTTACAAAATGATTCTGGCACAACCATCACTGCCTTTTATTTTTTTATTTTTTACAGTGTAGCCTTGTGGGCAGTGCTCTCCTTACTCCTGGCTGTCTTGCACTTTCCTATCAAAAATAAAGACATTAAAGTAAATTAACAATTAAAAAAATGACAAAGTTTGCATGTAATGAAGTCTAATATTATTTTACCAACTCAATAACGCTGTATAAAATGGAAACATGGCAACTATTATGGTAATTATGAGAATATTATGGTAATATGTCACGACCATTATCTAAATATATCCAAAAATGAAATACTTCACATGAAAATTTTGTACATTTTTATGACTTAACAATAATTTGAGACTATATATATATATATATATATATAACAAAAAACAGCAAAAATAACAAGAGGTGACACTTGGATTACACTTTAACATAAGACAATTTTTTTCCAAATAGAAACATAGAATAAAGTATACTCATCAGGAGCCTCAGAAAGATGAAATCGATGTCTGAGAGAGGGACAAGGTCTAAGGTTAAGGGATAAAGAAAATCTGCTTATTTTATTAGCATGGATCCCCCAGGGAACCTGGAGAGTCCATGGACTGTCAGGACCTATTAAACATGTAATTCTTGATGGAGGAAAACTTTGTACATAGACAGCCTGAGCAACGTGTTATTAAAAATATGAGCATGGCCGTGGAAAATAAATAAATAAATAAGAAATACTGATTAAATTTTAAGCAGCCGACGGGCCGATATTTTGCCTGAGGCGTATTTGTCAGTTTCAAAGGGTGTTTTTATTAATTTTGTATTTTGCATTTTGTTAGTGGAAAGAGCCCACTCCACTGGGAGCGCCACAAGCTATAGACAGCAGAGCCTATAGGAGAGAGAGCAGAGAGACGCAGAGAATGTCAAACAGCAGAAAACATGCTCACGGAGCCAAATCAAACCTGGGTCCTGAGCTAAGACCCCCACAAGACACACACTCATACACAAACAAGAGGGGCAATTTAAGCTTATTACACAAGCACACAGAATCATGATGATGTTTAATTGTAACAGATGTTTTTACACTATGCTCACCCCTCTTATTTATCACTGCAGCGATCACAGTATTATTTAATGCGTGTATAGAAACTAAATATTTACACTCTGAATATACACTGTATGCGTACATAAATTACATGCAAAATGACTTTGTAAAATAAATGGAATCACCATAAAAGAAAAGAGAATAACAAGAAAAAAACTAAATATTTTAAGTCCCTCACAGTTGTAAGATACTGACAAACATGTCTTAAGTGCATCCACCAATCATCAATTGTCAAGGGCTTGAGGGAAAAAAAAAAAATCTAGGCCAAATATATGAATTATAAATCTTATTTTGTATTTAAAAAAATGCACCCTAAAACACCAGCTTGAAGTGTGCAAAAACTATGTGAACAACCAAAAATATAAACATGACAAAATAATTTAGCTCTGACACATCAACAAATAAACACTTTGCCAGTCTCGCAGTCACTGGTTACTACTGAATAAAAGCTAATCATTTCCATAAGAAAGAGATAAACAAAATGCAGAGTAATACTTTTTAATAACTTTCATTAATAAGTCATTCACTGTATAATTAGGGCTGGGTATCGTTCAAAAATGTTCGATATCGATACCGATACCGATACCTTGAGTTCGATACCGGTTCCTGAACGATACTTTTTTCGATATTTAACTATGCAAAGTATTATATGATATAATAAAGTTACTGTTATTCTGAATGAAATGTATTATAAAGCGCTGCCAAATGTACTGTATAGCCAAGTATATCATAGATTAAAAAATACATTAAGTATATATGCATAACTGTGTATGCACAATATATATATTAGTAACAATTGAATATAATTTATGTAAATTAAAGAAAAAAAAAACAATTTATGTAAATAAATACAATACCAAATATCTGGTAACTGTTCAGACATACAGAGGGTGTCAGATGCAATCAATGTTTCATGCAAATTGTATTGAAAACAAGTGGCATCAATGGGTTAATGGTGAAAACAAACCCAATTTTCAATATATTGAGGGCTCATGCATTCAGGCAGCTTCAAACAGCACTGAGCACTGAGTAAAGAAGACCTGCCCTTGGGCTACAATTTACAGAAAGCTTTACCTGCTGCTGGCTCAGCCTGGACTGGAGCCTGAAGACAAAGCAAAACGATTCCCACCTGTGCGTGAGCAACTGTGGGTGTGTGACTGCGTGTTTCTGCATGTGCGTTCTTATTAACCGCAGTACCCTCTTGTGATGCAGAGACGACTTATTACCCAGAGTCAGCGAGTGGTCATGGGAGTGAACGGATACAAGCACACCTTGGATGCCTGTAAAGAAGAGAAGCTAACTCAAATCAAACCAAGGGCCTTCGGTTTGAGGCCTCAGACAAAACATCAGACAAGCACTGCAAGATCCTCCACTGATCCGCTCACATTATCAACACACCACATACAAATGATGATGACAGATGCCACCTCTCTCCAAGCTCCTTGCAGCACTCCACTTCATTTCCAGATGAAGGTGGAACATCAAGGCCTCTTCTAGCAATCCCACAAAAATGCATCATACTCCCTATCCTTCAATTTCATTATAAATAAAACAGAGCATATCTTTGGTGCTGAAGGCTGCATGTCAGAACGGCTCGCTGGAGGAGACGCCACTTGTTGTGCAGTAGAGAAGAGTTAATTACTAACTGATGCAATGGGCGTTAAAAGAGAGACGAGAGAGATAAACCAAGTACTTGGATAATCATGCTTTCCTCTTATTTATTTCATTATTTGTTGACAACGCTGAGCTTTTTGAAGTCTGAGCTGTCAAAGAAGCAATCTGACACACGCCTGGGCTTATAGGAATGCATAGAGTGCAAGCTTTGTTCATTATGCTGACTCTGAATAAATCTCATAGAAACCACCAAATTACATTTAAGTGATGTGTTCAAAGCGGTTCAGTTAAAAGCAATTTTGAGTGCAGGCACGCCGCTTTCTTCTCTTTTCTACTCGTTTCAAGCAGGCATCGTTCCTTCGATCGCATTGCTAACGGGGCAGGCTAACTGTGCAGATTAATTTAGACGGGTATAAGGGATGATTTGTACGAACGGGATTGAGCAACGCTTATTAAACACGGGAGAAATTAAAGAAGCCGTCTGAAAGACTGCCTGTTTTATGCCAACACACTAATCAGTAATTAGTGCCGTATGCGTCCTAATACACGGCCCTCCGTGGCACTGAATTCATGCATTTTGTGAAAGAGAGGATGGAAGGATCCTGAGTTTGGCAGGTCTTTCATCATTACCAATATTTGTGTCTCAACCTCTGAGTCTGATTTGTGGTTATTTAATGATTGTGATGGCATCGTTGCATGTGTTACTCTGCCATGATTGCCTGGAAAGAGAGAAAGAGAGAGAGAGAGAGAGAGAGAGAGAGAGAGAGAGCGAGCAATAAGAAGCAACAATCAAAACTGTTTCTGAATATGCAATAATTGAAAGGAGCGTAAAAGGAATTTAAAAAGACTTGTTATGCCGGTTATATCAGATATCTGTGAACCCAGATTTACTCAGAAAACAGAAATACTGACTTTAGCTTCTAGTAGAAGTTTTCAAAATGTTGTCTTCCTAAATTTGACATGCTTCTGTAGCAAATGCGATACAGACCTCAGTGGAAATGACTCTAGTTCAACACACTAGACTGAGATTTGCTAGGGGTTCCTAACCAAGGGCCACAGGATGACTTAAAAAATTAAGAAATTATTAATATACTCAAATAATCTCAATCTAATTTAAATTGAAATGCTAAAAAAAATATATAATCAAGTTATAAAAATATTAAAGATTTTTTTAAATATATCAATATTCCAAATTTATAAAAACAACAATTTATAAAACAATTTATAAAAAGTTTGAAAACAAGCACCTCTGTTATAGCTCAGGCAGCGACATTAACTCAAGTTCAAGTTCAAGTTCAAGTTGAGCTTTATTGTCATTCTGCTACATGTGTGTACATGTAGTGGAACGAAATGTCGTGTCTCGCAGGACCACGGTGCTACATACTAGTTAAACATAAGATAAACATACAACAATGCAAGTATAAGAAAAACTCTACAATCTACTAAAATCATTAAACTAATGCTGCACTGTATTTAAATGAATTTTTAAGCACAAACACACGTCCTTTGTACGGACATTAGACTCACTACAGACTGTACTTATTCACAAAACTGCCTGTGGAAAGAAAGCGGGACATGGAACTTTATTTATATTTGTATTTGTCTACATTTTTATTGATTGCTGCAGAAGTTATCACTTTCCACAATCTAGCACTCTGAACTGACCTGCAAGTTTGGAAAATGCATTCAGCCCAGCTTTTTAATGAATCTATAGTGAATTGGAACACAGAAAGTGTGTGAAAATATACTGTATTATCAGTGGCTGAAATTCATGCATAGCACATGTGTTTTTACTAAAATATAATTCTGATAAGGAGAATGAAACAAATTTGCAATCTCACTTGCTAACAACATTGGTTTAGATGACATCAAGATAACAGAGGCAAGATGTTGTAGTGCAGCTGGCATGCACAGGATATGAAAAGTGAAAAGAGAGATTTTATCAGTGCACTCATGCTTAGCATCTCAGTTTAATGCACTCTGCTGCAAAACACAGTTGTTCAGTATGATTAATTCAGGAGGATCTTAACAATAACACGAGAGACAATGCTGCGGGTAAAAGAGAGATGAATAAACCATGTGAATGTCTCTTAAACATTGATAACATAACGCCCAGTTACATTGCTAAGATTTCAAGGATTGCATGTCCCAGAGCAGCAGAGAGAACTGTGAAGCCCAACAGGTGTACAAAGGAGAGGATGTACTTGGGGTGGGGATTTGATACTCGTTATATGTAACCCTGAAGACAGAGACGACAAACTTGAATAACCCACACACGGTGCAAATAACTCTATTCCCTAGCCCTATACAATTCCCTAAATGTAACCCTCATACACACCTTGTGCGCATTATATATATATATATATATATATATATATATATATATATATATATTTTTTTTTTTTTTTTTCCCCAGATATACTAATATACATTGGTATTAACACACATGGTGCAAACTTTCCATTGACTTCTATTGATTTAATCCTAAACTAATGATATTATGTATTACCTAGCCCTAAAATAAAATAAAATAAAATAAAATAAAAAAATAATTTTTATTTTATTACTTTTGGCCCTTTATGATATTTATTTTTTTATTATTTATTTAGGTTTTGCTATTCTTCTGGGGACATTTCCCAAAAGTTTAGAAAAGCCTACTCACTCAAACAGTTCAAACACACATACACATTGTTTGATTCACACATAAAAAGCACTTGCATGAAATTTTCTTCCATGTCAAAACAGCATGTCTCCCCACATGCCCTCAAAGAGGTTCCCTAAACGCAACAATAAAACACACATACAAACCATCTGCTCTCATATCCCTCTCACAAGCACAAACATATAGCTAAAAGAACTTTTCACGGATAAATGCATGCCGTTTTACTGCATGTTCCTCGTGTTGTCACACTGATGGATGGTGACTATCAGCTCTGTTTGGGACTGGTGAACTTCATTATGAAGCAGAAACTTCTCCTGTCAAAAAGAAGCAGATGAATAAGTGAGCGTGTGAGAGAGAAAGATTACATTCTCCATCCCCGGAGAAAGACAACAACCAGCTTTCAAGCTGCTAAACAGGATGCTTTATAAACAGATATAAACAATCCATTATTCACTCATTCTTTGTTCAGTGCTAACTGTTTACACTGTGTCATATTACAATAGCTCTTGTTGACTGACACAAAAAAGATTAATTGATGCCTGGCAGCAATGCAAATCAAAACCATAGCGAGCAATTAAGATCAGGCTGTGCAAACGATTATGAATTAATGAAGAGGGGGCATTAATGAAAGATTAATAGTTGAAATGAGTTGCGGTTATGGCTTCAAACACAGTATTTATGGCTGATAGAAAGCATACGTACAGGGTGATTTCAAGCATGACCAAGTGATTTCCCTCACATTATCAACAGTGAGCCTGAGGAGGAGGAGGAGGAGAGCAGACAAAGAACAGATGGATGAAGGTGAAGACCTCAGAAGTTAATGAGCACGACATTCTGAATCATGTAAACAAGCAAAACTCCAGCCACTCTAGAATCTGCATCTATCCATATGCTTTGCTTTGTTGCTATCTGGACTCACTGGAAATGTTAAATAAGTTGCTGCAAATACAAGTCACTGCAGTTTCCAAGTGAAATGACTAGTGGTGCTAAAGCCCTGTGACTTTTACTCTATTAAGACAAATCATGATTTGAGGGGAAGGTTATCAGGGCCCGTATTTATCAAGCTTCTCAAAGTGACATTTTAGTCTTTAGTGCTGAGAATTCATGAAATTTACCCCTACTTTCAAACTTAAGTATAAAAGCAAGTTATCAAATTTTTTAAAGCTGAATTACTCTTACTCTCCCAGTTATTTAAGAAAGCTCGAGAGGTCTCAAGTGGTTGGGAGTTGCCAGTAGGTGCTTGTGATGGCACTGAGCAGCTGTTTCCGTTACAGATTTGCAAAAAAACTTTTGCAATATTTTATAAATATCAATAAAAACTATTGCGAAATGACAGCATTTCCATTAACCTATGTTATGCGACTAAAGTCCAAAATACACTGCTAGATTTTAGCAATCCTATAAGATCACTGCATGTCAGACTGTGTGAAATGGATCTAATAAACTTGGCTGCGACATGTGTGTAGACTGTACGAAGATGACACCAATTGACTCGTAGGCTACGACACACATTACTATAGAAGAATAAAATGTCATCAGCATGCACTAGTGGTAAACAAAAAGAGCATGATAAATCACGCTGTAGCAGTTGTATTTTTGTGTGTGCTAAAAAAAGTGGAAGCGGTGAAAGAGAAAGGGATAAGAGCTTGAGGTAAGCAGTTTTATGTTTTAGTGCCATGTCGCGTTGATTTAATGTCGCATTTTTATTGGTTGGTCAGCAAACGTGGATCGCACCAGCAAACACACTGTGCGATGATCAAGCTGTATCGTAGGCTATCTTTGGTCGCAAGACCGTGACAACAGCCATCTTTGAACCTCCCTCACTGTACGACAAAGGAACACCGATTAGGTGCCACGATCACAGAAATAGCCACGATTGATTCACGATACCAACCTTTCATCTGGGACAGCCAAAAAACGTGCAGTGTGTTTAGGGCTTAAAACAATTTTTCCACTCGCGATTAGTCATGGCGACGGATGTTGGTATGTTTACATATATTGCAGCCACCACACTAGCCATTATTTTTAATCAAAGAATATGTATGCGTGTACTGTATCTTTTGCAAAGCAGCGCGGAGAGCTGCTTCTGAAACGTCCCATGGAGCAGCTGGTATAAACACAAGCTTTGACTAGAATGGCTAGCAATCAGCAATAAGGGGTTATTCAAGCATTAATGGCAAGGAAAGCCCCTTACAGTTGAGAGCGGCCACATATGAGGTAAAAAACTGTTTCTATTGCAGAATATTCCTTTTTCGAATTGCCTGAAAAACCACCACATGTAAGCGTAAAAACTTTTTTGCGATATATGGGAGTTTTTTGCGAAATTGACGTGTTTCCATCAAGCGTATTTTCAGTTCACAATTTGTGCATTTTTAAGGATAATGGAAAAGTACCTTAGAGACGTGCACGAATCTTTCAGAAGAGCAAGAATGTTTTTGAAATGTTTGACGGCGAGCAATTATTTAAATGGTATCGTTTGGACAGAGCAGGCATCATCTTTGTCAGCAACTTGGTGAGGGATGCACACCGTTTTAAAATTTAGAAAAATATGGTCGAAAACGTGTTTATCTTTCATTACCAATGTGTATCTCATAATGTATTCTCTTGAAATGCTTTATTGCCAAATGTGTGTTGAATGTAAACTCCTCTTAGGAATTTCTCAATTTAGTGTGAATTTACCTGAGAATATTCTTAAAAAAGGAAATCTATTCAGTGATTAGTCCATGCCTATATCGTCATCCAAAATTCAGTTTGTGGCGCAGCAAAGTGTCGTGAATCATCTCTAAGACTGACACTTAAGATTTAGTCCTATTATACACTTCACTCAAATTACGACTGAAATGCTTGATAACTAACTTTTAAGCTTAGCTTTGAGCCAAGAATTTTTGACTCCTAAGTCAATTCTTAGCAGTGTTCTTGTGAGTAATTCTCAGAGGCTTGATAAATACGGGCCTCGGTTATTATGACTTGAAATTCAGTTTGTTGCGCTTTCAGAGATACAGTAGAGCTTCAGAAAGTGCAGCCTAAGGGTGAGCAGATGCTGACAGGTTTTTAATTTTGCATATACTGTACCAATATTCAGTGCACATACTGATTTTGGATATATACCAACTATGTGAAATATTTTGTTGTAGATCTGCACTGAGCTGCAGCCTCACTAGTGGAGCAAAATGCTAGCAATAGACTTCAAGAAAACAAAAACTGACAGAATTTACAATGAAGCCGCAGAAGCTAGATTAAATGAATCAGAAAATGCAGTGACCTCTTTTGAGATTTCAATTCCATTTAAAATGCAAGTAGGGGTAGGTTTATGGTTAGGAAACCCTACATTTTTGAAAAACTCACCTTAAGCACTACATGGTGGACATTTCAACTGGAAAATGCAGTTGTTTTGACCTTGCGCAACATATTTTATCCTTTGCAAAAAATGTTTTTCTCATTGGATGTCAGAGGTCAGTTTTGAGACATTACGGTGACCAGAATCAACCCATCTCTCCCGCATAAGCGCCTCAGATCAATCCGCAAGGTCACAGTCAGCTCCGACTGTGCATGCATTTCTTCACATACAAAAAGGGCAAATTTGCCATTTTTCTTGTGTTTATGGTGTATATACCTACTCTGACCTAAATTCACGGGGTTTTGTGGCAGGGTGGACATAATGACACACATCAGCACTTATCCTTCCAGCCACATGAATAAAGATCTACATGGCAGGCCATTATTAAATCAAAATGTGGAAAGCGTCCAAAGTGTATACTGAGAGAGCAGAGATGCCATCTTCAATAGCTGCGCTCTTTTCTTCTCCATCTCTCTCTCGCTCTTTCCCCTGGTAGTGAGGCAGACACATTCATATGAGGAGTGCCGCCGTTCCTCCTAAAAGGCATTAATGTGGAGGCAGCCAGTGTCCCTCTGGTTGTGTGTCATTTGAGTTAATCACCATGAAAAAGACCACCCCACAGCAGGCCTTCCATTTACCCCAGCTCCTGTTTTCTGCCATGTCCCTGCTGAAAACAAGGCGCGCTTTCAGCGTTTAATGTGAGGATACAAGGCCCGCCGTTCCCTGCTTGATTCTCCTGACAGAGAAATAGTTTCCGCAGACACACACAGACCATGTCAGCTCAAATGTGCACAAAGAAACACAATACCCCTCTGCCTGTTTGATGGAATGGAATGTCTCTGACAGTGAGATGGGCCTTGCTTTCTGAAAGCCCAGCCATTCACCAGGGAAAAGGAGCTGTGTAGTGCGGCGCTGGTGAAGGAGTACACAACATTACAATTATTATTCTCCCAGGATGTGGAGCGAGAATGTTTGGTTCAAAAGGGTCAAACTGTGTTTTTTGCTAATGTTAAAAAATATCAAAGATAGATCGCAACAAACAAACAAGTGGGAAAAAAACAAGAATTATTGATAGCATTTTATTTTAAGGACCAATTCTCTTAATTAGCTGTACATTACTAGCATATTCGCTGTTTACTTATCAAGCACATATATTAATGCCTTATTCTGCATGCATGACCAAATTCTAGTTCCCTTAAATCTACCCAAACTTAACTGTTACCTTACTAACTATTAATAAGCAGCAAACTAGGAGTTTATCGAATGAAAACTCTTGGTCAATAGTGAATGTGTGTTCCTAACATGTCTAAAGTTTTACCAAATTGTTTACAGAATTAAATTCATGAGGATGTACCAATATTAAAATTCAGGTCAATACAAAAATAAATAAATAAAAATAAATAAATGACAATAAGTATAAAAAAATGAAACACAAGAATCTAACATCAATCAGTCAATCAGTATACATGCTACAAGTGAATTATTTGTAGCATATATATATATATATATATATATATATATATATACACACACACTATTATTATTAAATTATTAGATTAGTGTTTTAAAGATTTAACGATTAAACAAACTACAAAGCATTCAAATAGAGGGTGAAACCGACAACCATTAGAGTATTGGTTTCTCACTCTCTAACTGAATCAGTGCAGGTCTGGGGTCAGAGAAACAAGGACCTATTCATCTACTCTGTGTTAGATGCTGTGAGGAGCAACATCCTACCCAGCACCACAACATTTATCAAAATATAATAAAAAACATTGAAAATAGACAATGTTAATGTTAAAAGAGTGACCCACAAATGCAATATACAATTTCCACACGAAATAAGATTTGTTGATGGGCCTCAGTTCTATATAACTTTGTATTGGCCCCTCATTTATAGGCCATACGGGGGGGGAGAGAGAGAGAGAGAGAGAGAGAGAGAGAGAGAGAGAGAGAGAGAAAGGGAGAGAAAATAGTGCAATAAAAGCATGCATTGACCAGTTAATATCATGCTCGTGGCCTGAACCGTGTTCTTGAGCATCTCAGATGCGTAGTGCTGATGCTGCAAGCAGGATGCGTGTCTAACACAGATATTTCATTACCAATTCATATCTCCAACTGATCTCTCTCTCTCTCCAAATCACCACCAGATATAAATGACTTCCTCAAATGTTTTCCTCCATGTGTTATTTTGCCATTTATTTCCACTTCGGCGCTTATTTAAATGTTCGCCCCTCTCTCTTTCTCTCACTTATCTGCCATAGTGGTAAATAGGAGAATTCTTTACTTAATTCCATTAAGTTTGCGGCACCGCTCCATCTCTCTGCGCTATGAGCATCAGTATTGCAGCTCGGCCTGTCTCTTAGCAGTTCTGCATGGCTGCTCTGGGATAGAACATGACAGTTACATTAATGTCTCTATGTAAATTGCCCCCTGCACATGGACCAATGGGCATAAAAAAAAGAAGAAGAAGAAAAACGCAGAGGGGCATCCATTGCCCCCATGACAGCAGAAATTACAACAACATTCATTGTGTGTCGGCCCAGAACGCCCGAGTCTATTATGGAATACAGCAATTTCACTGAGTCTCCATCCAGGCAGATGGACAGGCAGGGCCAGCGCAGTGGCTAAAAAGCAATGACAGCCACTGATTCTCCCCCCTGCGGGTGCCCTCTCTTTAACAAAGCAATGAAAAATAGAGAAGATGGGGGAGGTTAGGGAGGTTAGGGAACCTGGGCGCATCAATAGACAGTTTGTGGCAGGTTTCAGTCAAAATGACACCTTGCTATACCGATGTTTCCTGACTTATCAACATGCTTCTATAAACCACGTACATGAATATATATTCTATGTCTGAAAAACCATTTCATATCCTTGTATAAAAACTATTTTTCATAGTCAAATATTTTTTTTTTATAAACAAACATGTTTAGACACAAGAAGAAACCACTTTTTCATACAGTATTTTCATGAGTCTGAAGACATTGAGGGACAAAAACATGAGGGGTCATATCTTTTTTTTTTTGGAAAGAAATTGCTACTTTTATTTAGTAAGGATGCATTAAACTGATCAAAAACTGACAGTAACAACTTTTATATTGTTACAAAAATATTTTAAATAAATGCTGTTATTTTATATTATTTTTATTCATTAAGAATGCTAAAAAACTAATAACAGTTTGCATAAAAATATTAGCCTGAACAAGAATACTGTTTTCAACATGACTATTATAATAATAATAAAAAAAAATTTAAGCACCAAGTCAGCATATTAGAATGATTTCTGAAGGATCATCTGACACTGAAGACCGGAGTAATGCCTGCTAAGAATTTTGCTTTGCCAACTCAAGAATAAATGACATTTTAAAATAAATTAAGATATAAAACAGTTTTAAATTGTAATACTATTTCAGAACATTACTGTCTGTACTGTATTTTTGATCAAATAAAGTAACAAATAAATTTTGGATCTCTTAATTAAGTGTGACTGAGAAATAAGAAGATGCTGTTGTCCCATTGGGTCCCACTTTATAGGTGGCCTTAGCTACTATCTAGGTAGCACTATGTACTTACATCAAAAAATAAGTACAATGTGCTTATTATTAACACTTCTGCTGCTATTGAGGTTGGATAAGGGTAAGGTTAGGGACAGGTTTGGTGGTATAGGTAGGTTTAAGGGTGAGTTAAGGTGTAAGGGAAGGGTCAATAGTGTAACTATAAATGTTATTACAGAAATTAATTGCAGATTTAATGGGATGTGGATGTTTTTAAAATATAAGTACAATGTATAAACATATACAGTATGTACACAATAAGTGCATTGTATCAAATGATAATATAAAGTGGGACCTCACATTGCGATAGGAAACTGCAGGTGACACACATATGCCTGTGTGCACAGTTACGGACACACAGCAAAAGACATTAAGAAAAGCTCAGCGACATGCAAGACCCAGGAGAATATACCCTTTAATCTAGCCTAGGTCAGTTTAGTTTCCAATGGAGATCTCCATGAGACATTCTCTCACGTGCTGACATGTTGCTTTAGTTGTCTATTTCAGGTCTTTTCCAAGGCCTTTTCGAACACCACTGTCACTGCAAGCCAAGTTTAAATTACACACAAGGAAAAGCCAAGGAAGGAAAGGCAATCACCACAGCTGGTCACCCCAAATTGTACAGAAAGCCAAGAAAAAACAAAGACAACAGAAACATGCTGTTTGAAATACTGACACCAGCTGTGCAATCTCAGAATAGAAACACTGAAACACACATGCACACAAATCCAACATGGCAGTAAATCATTGTTGAAGATGTGTACGGGTGGAAAAGAATTACAGAATAAAAGACATCATATCTCTTTGAAGTCATCTTCAATTCTAGTCCTGCTGATTAAGAGGGGCATAAAGCAACTGTTCCTGTTGGTGTAGTTTAGGTTTAGAGGTGAGAGCGGATGGATTCCTGCTTGTGCAGTCAGAAGTACAGCTGCTGCTGAGACACAATTCACTGACGCTGTAGTCTGCATCTGCAGAGGCGAAAGCAGCGTCACAGTACAGGAAATGAAAGAGAGCAATATTAATCGTTAAACTATTCTTTGTAGTGCAAAACTGAATATTTACTCCAGCCTGAAATGAGGCATATGACTAATATTTTTCCTCCCAGATCACAACTTTACCAAGCAAGGAGTTTCCTCAAAATTTTTATGCCAGTCAAACATTTTAAAGTTTCCAATAGATTCCAATAATTTAACAATATGGTTCAAATAAAATATTTAAGTACAATATTACAATATTACATACCTTGTTTCAGAGTAAAAAGAAACACTGAAAAAAGGTGAATAAATAATTTATTATTTAGGGTTAAACAGGTATCTTACGTTCAAATAAAACATCCAAAGTCATCCTTAGAAAGTACATTCAGACTGTGTCTACGGCTGGATATAAATGGAGCAGGACCCAAGGTGGAATCCCACAACTGTAAACTTCAAAGTGTGTGAAGTGTGTATCTACAGACAGAAAGGGTCTGAATGCTTTGTGGTGAGAGACAAAGCAGAGACAACACACAGCATTCAGAGTGAGGTGGAGGTCTCGCAGAAGGGGATTTCTGCAGAAGCGAGAGCTCAGGTTTTGAAGTTTGGGAGCATTCCCAGCATGAAAGCACAGTTAACTTGGTGAAGAACAAGAAAGAATCACATTAGGCTATGTCCTGAAGCCATGTGATCAGCATGTGACTAGCCCCAGCACTGTGGGCACTCACCCTCGCACTTGCTTCGAGACTGTAGACATATCAGACAGAGCAAGTGGATACCTGGAGGCCGATGACACACTGGCAAAGTGTGTATGTGTTTGTTTTGAGTGTCACTGATCAGAGAGATGTGCTCTTAAGGAGTAGTAGTCATTCCCTCACGGCAGACAGAATTCCTGTATCGCTCTTTTCACACACTGAGGCACTGTTCCAAAACACTGCGAGCTACCTTGCAGGGGCTGGGTTTAAGCCGAGTAAATGATTGGAGAATCCATCATACATCACCATAAAGAAGTCTGTTGTTTCACAGGAAGGTCAAGCTATGACATTTTGTTTCAAAAATAGATGTATGGATGAATTAATTGTTCACAATAATATCAATATCATGTATTAAGAAAACAGACTGAACTGAAAAAAGGGTGAATTTCCATTTCTTGCTGGAAACCCCCCCCATCCCCCCCCCAGTGCAGAGATTCACAACTTAGTGTTAGCATGTTTCTAAGCTAATGGG
>JAFVLL020029545.1:33673-55231 GCA_021397915.2 Tor tambroides | reverse complement strand
TCCGCTGGTCGCTGTGTGTGTGTTGTGTGTGTGTGTCGCGTATAAACCGGTGATCATCATTCACGGGCTCTTCGACAGCCCTGCGGATTTCATCAACCTGCACCGATTCATCAACCTGGTAAACCATTAATCTGATCTATGTGTGTCCTTTAGTTACTCTGTTTCGAGCTGCTGAAGAGTATCACATCTCTACATTTGCACAGGGTCAATATGCAGACAATAACTCCACAATAGAGACTTATATTAAGGGCAAAAACATTGCCTTACCATGGTAAAATGAGAGTGTAAAATGGTGTAATCATCGTTTTTATAGTCTACTTAAAATTTTGTCTGACAGAATAGTTGGCATATTAAACACACTGTACATGGAATTTAAGGATATGTGGTTTATCAATTATCAACCAAATTTATTGTATTAATTATTATCTTAAATGTGACCCTGGAGCACAAAACCAGTCATAAGGGTCATTTTTTTGAAACTGAGGTTTATACATCATCTGAATAAATAATCTTTCCATTGATGTATGGTTTGTTATGATAGGACAATATTTGGCTGAGATACAACTATTTGAAAATCTGGAATCTGAGGGTGCAAAAAAATCTAAATATTGAGAAACTCTCCTTTAAAGTTGTCCAAATGAAGTTCTTAGCAATGCGTATTACTAATCAAAAATGAAGTTTTGATATGTTTACAAAATAACTTCATGGAACACAATCTTAATATTCTAATGATTTTTGGCATAAAAGAAAATACTGATAGCCATACAATGTAGTTTTGGCTATTGCTACAATGTGCTACTTAAGACTGCTTTTGTGCTCCAGGGTCACAAATTATTTAAAAAAGACTATTTACTGAAATAATATAGGTCATTTATTGCTATAGAAAGATGTTTTGTTGTTGTAGTTCCTCATGACTGAGGTTGGAAATGACATGTGGCGTAATTCAAACACCACATGCTGCATGCGTTTGCTGCAAAGGACAGTTTGTTGTCTGTTGATGTGTGTGTTTTGTGTGTGTGACAGTCTCACCCGGGCACTAATGTGACTGTCCTGGACCTGTTTGACCGCAGCGCCAGCTTGCAGCCGCTCTGGAAGCAGGTGGAGGGCTTTACAGAAGCCATATATCCCATCATGCAGAACACAGCTGATGGCGTCCACCTCATCTGCTACTCACAGGGTGCGTAGCCCACACAATAATGTGTTCATCTGTGTGAATATACGCACGGCTAGAGGCCGTTGTGAGGCACGATGTGCACCACATGCTGCTTTGCAACATAATAACACTACGCTGAGGTTTGCTGAGCATCTTTTAGGCCTGTTTTATCGGTTGCTGTGCTGGGGTTTAAGCGCAGCTGGAGGAGCTGTGTTAAACACTAGACAGGACCAGAGCTGGGTCATTGCCTGGCAGCTAATCCAAAGGTCCCGATCTCAAATGTTTGATTTTATTTTGAAAGCCAAAATATTACAGGATATTTGCTGAGTAATGCACTGATTTGTAGAGGGGGGTCAAAATGACAATTGTGAGATTTGGAGGGGTGGGGAGATAAAAACAATCTTAGAAAGATGGCAGCAGCATCATTATTATAAACAGTGTCATGTTATTTTTTACACAGAAGTTGGGTAGGTCTGTTAGTAAAATCTGTTCACTTTAATCATTTTTGTTGCATTACATGCCAATGGTGACAGTTCAAAAAAATGTTTTGTTTTTAACTCAAGAAGTACTGAAGATATCTTAATGTCCCTTTATATTTTATTTCTTAACCAACTTTTCTTTTGGTATATTAATTGTTAAGGCCATGTATGCTTCATTTCCAGAGATACAGGGATTTCAGTTTGGCTCCTTGAGTAAATTGTTCAATTGTACACATTTTTAGTAGTCAAAAACTAAACATGGGGCACTTTGCATACAGATTTTTTTTAAAATTATTTTTAAAGAGGAATGTCTGAAGAATAAATACTGTTTAAATATATCTTCTTTCCATCTATCAAAACAACTGCATACAACATAACTGAGTGCCACAAATATTCTTTTTTTTACCTCTAGAAGTATAATCTTCATTTCTAAGGCCCTTTATGGTCCAGGGGCAGGACTTATTTGACACATAATGCAACAAACGTGGCTAAAGTCAACAGATTTTACTAATAGACCTACCCATCTAATGTTGAGGTCATCCTTCTGAAGTCATTTTTATCTTCCTGTAATTTGGCTTTGAATCTCAGGTGAAAATTGTCATTATGACCCTCTCCAGAAAATAGGGATTACTCAGGAAATTTACTTTCATCATATACCTTCATTCATATGCTTTTTATTCTGTTTGTCTGTCTTCAGAAAAAAATTAAAAAATACAAATTATACTTCTTTGTATAAATGCTACATTTTTGCATTAAAGTAATGAGAATTTGGGTAATTGTGCTTAATTGTCAGGAAAGTAATATCACAATACAAAAATTTTAATGCTCTTAATGGTCGTTTTCATTTTGTTTAATCCTCTGATGCTTCTTGGCCACTTTTGACTGCAAAATGTCCGTTTAGAGTTTATTTCTTCTTATTATTATTATTTATTGGAATGGTATGTCTTTTGTGCT
Organism: Tor tambroides; assembly: GCA_021397915.2. Classification (NCBI taxonomy): domain Eukaryota; kingdom Metazoa; phylum Chordata; class Actinopteri; order Cypriniformes; family Cyprinidae; genus Tor; species Tor tambroides. Next base: position 52,645 of record JAFVLL020029545.1, on the reverse strand, counting down.
GCTTGCTATGTGAACACTGATGGGGTGAAACTCTAAACCATTATGAGTGCAAAATAGACACAGCCCTGTATTTACATATACTATATATTTATACAGAGAGCCTCTAGAAAAGCTCTTTTTTTTTTTTTTTAAGTATTTTTGACACTGTCTTCATTTTGCTCTTACTCTTGGGGGGAGGGGGGAGGGTGGGGGGTTTTGTGTCACCTTGGCTTATATACACATTAAAGCGAGGGCATGTCTGAATCTGTTTCAGGTGGCCTGGTGTGTCGAGGGATCCTGTCCACTCTTCCAGACCATAATGTGCACTCTTTCATATCTCTGTCTTCTCCGCAGGCGGGGCAGTATGGAGGTAACACACTTTCTTTAGTTTTGCTGAGAAACGCATATACAGGCGTGCTGCCCTGCTTAAACACTGAACTGAAGTGCCTCGACTCGATTCTGTGTTTGCACTTCTTATGACTTCTTTCGAAAGAAATGTTTCTGATTTTGCTCATGTTTCATATTTGCTCTTCTTCTGTAGACACAGACTATCTGAAGTACCTCTTCCCTCAGTTTGTCAAATCCAACCTGTATCATGTGTGCTATACTGCAGTGGGCCAGAAAATATCAATCTGTAATTACTGGAACGGTGAGTGGATGCATAAATCAGAAAATAGACACTTTACATTAACAAGGGTTTGGGGCAAAATGCCACCCAAAAAAAAAGCCTCCCAAATTTAAGATACAGGGACAAGAAAGTGTCCCTGCACAATTAAACTAAATCAGCTGCCAACTGTCAAGATTAATATTGATGAAAAGTGTCGATTGCAGCATTGCATTTAAATCTGCTCATGTTGTGTCAAAGATTTTTTACGCATAGTTTCAGTGTTGGGTGTAATTAGTTACTGTAATTTAATTACTTTTCCCTTGAAAAAGTAAAGTAAGGGATTACTCCTATTTTATTTTGTCCTTTAATTACAGTTACTTCTTATGTAATTGAACTTAATACTGTGTATAGACTGTAGAACATTTATCTACAATACAATACTGGATTTAACGTCACAATTTAAAGCTTTTTATGTACCCTTCTCACTTTAAATACTTTGGTGAGTTAATAAGCATATTGGTAACCCTTTAGTGTCCAATTCTCACTATTAACTAGTAGGTTATTAGCATAAATATTACTGAGATGTTGGCTGTTTATTATTACTTAAAAAGCACATATTAATGTCTTATTCTGCAAGACATTATTCTAAATCCTTAATCCTACCCAATACTTAAAGTTAACAACTACTTTGCTAAGTAATGATAAGCAGTAATTAGGAGTATATTGAGGCAAATGTCATAGTTAATAGTTAGTTAATATAGTGAGAATTGGAGTCTAATCTAAAGTGTGACCAGAATAATGTATGTAGTTATCTATTATTTATTTGAAAGAATTAAAAGAAGCGTTTCATGTCTATCCTTGTATCATTAACTTTTCGAGACTGATATAGGATTTAGAAAGTAATTAAGTAAATACTTTTTGGAGAGAGTAATTTGTACAGTAATCTAATTACACTGTTGAAGATGTAATTAGTAACTAGTAATTAATTACTTTTTTAGAGTAACTTACCCAACACTGCTGTGTTGAACATTAAAACACATGACATAGGTTTGTGAACGCAGTGAACAATCAGAGGCATTTAGATATTGGTTTAAAAGAAATGCTCTGAAAGCTCCAGAGTTTAATGCACATTTACTGGCTGAATTCTGCACTCGTGCAAACTGTATCATCATAAACAACAAATTGCAGATACGACATTAAGTAAGAGATTTGTTTTGCAGTGTAGACAGAACTGAAGTCTTTGACGCTTCAGTGATGGGGAGACATCTTTGCTCGCTTTTCTGTATTGTATCATGTATTTTCAGTTTGAATAACCATTTTGCTTTTCAAGTCTTGATTTTCTAATGCATAAAAACACAAACTATTTCATAAATAGTTTTTCAACTACTTTTGTTTGTGAAGCCTACAAGAATGACTTACACAAAATGTACTCTGTTAACCATCTTTAATAATCATTATTATAAAATCAAGGGTAATAACCAACAATAATGATTAAGAAGTGGAATCTGTGTATCCAAGCTTCAGGAATAGTAGTCAGAAAAAGTATTTAATGCAGATTAGAATAGGCTAGCTGTTCATAAACATGTTTCTCGAGTGTTTAAATGTAGTGACGGTTAAAGGAATATGATGTAGCCTGAAAAAGTGGTTTTCTTAAAATTATTTATTTGCATTTTTTGGCTTTGATCCCTTAAGTCATACAGGTTTAGAATGACATGAGAGTGAGTAAATGATGACAGAACTGTCCATCACAGTATCACAGAGCCATATAGGCTGCTTTTCCTCTGTGGGGCTGAAAACAGAGCTCGTAACACACATTCGCCATTTGTTGCTTTCGTAGCGCGTGTTTATATACCGTATGAGATGTAAACAGCGACCATGTTATGGAGGATGATCAGATAATTGTTTACTTCGCTCAAGTGGAGCAAAAACTAGTAGCTAGACAACAAATGAGTGACCAATCCTGAGTATTGTAACTAAGAATTACAGGCCGAGCACAGTTTGAAATCAAGCTGCAGTGGAAATATAACTGTGAAAAATAAATATGTTAAAATATATTTGAAATACATTTATTTTATGCTAAGTATACTACAAATACATTTACTTAAAATACTTAAAGTCTGCTAAATTGGAACAACTAATTTTGTGCTTGATGCCCTTTAACTGTGCAGAAGAAGTCCAACTAAAGATATACTGAAGTGTATTTGGTTGTGCTGAAGTGGAACTATTGCAAGTATACTTCAGGTACGCTTTAAATATCTTGCATTCAAAGATCATACAATCCTCATCAACAGTGACATTAAAACACATTCTAGGCTTAACAATAATAATATGCATTGTGCACAAATAGTACCCCAAATAAAGTTTAATAATAACTTTTATATCAATAAGTCTCGTGCGATACATCAGCAAATATGTTAATAGATTTGAACTATACTTAGTGTGAAATAAATGTATATTAATTACATAACTTTTTTACTAGGGTGTTCGTAGAACCGTTCGGCCCGACAGCAGCAAAGCAAAAAACCGAATAACAACACACTCCAACACTGTAGCCCTGATCAATCAGTCATTGAGTGCTCATATTTTTGTTACAATAATGGCATTATTCAAAGTCTAGTGTCATAAGACATGTGGTGATGTTTCAGTGTCTTTTTTTCTTCAGACCCTCATCACAGAGACATGTACATCAACAGCAGCGACTATCTGGCCTTACTGAACAATGAGAGAGCAAATCCCAACTCCACTGGTGAGGCAACAGATCACATTACCAGCGGCTTTAAAAGCATATTTCCTGTAAGAGGATGGCGATTGTGATTTCTGTGGTTTTGAGTGCCAGAGCTTGCTTCCTTTTTTTCAAGGAAAAACGGTTTATTACTGGTTTGTGATGTGGTATTGTCTTTGCACAGCTTGGAAACAAAACTTCCTGCGTGTTAAGAAGCTGGTGCTGATTGGTGGAGCTGATGATGGAGTCATCACTCCGTGGCAGTCAAGGTTAGTTAAATTACTTGTCAGCTTTGTCATCTTCAACTCAGAAGCTTGAAACATAACGGTTATATTCCGTTATTCGTTGTAAAGAGATTTTTATGATACCTCAATTTCTTGCTTTTCAGTCAGTTTGGTTTCTACGATGAGAATGAAACAGTCATTGAGATGAAAAACCAGAGAGTAAGCATCATTTCATCTCTTTGTCGTTCTGGAGTAGTGTCCTCAAATATAATGTGTATGTGTGTTTGCATATGGGCCATTCTACAGAATTGGTCTAAAGTCAGAGCTGGAAACGTCTTGAAAAATGTCTTTTTCCAAAAAAAATTGTATGTATGCAAATTGTATAATGTCCAAGGGACACATTTCTAGTAATTGTGTAGTTAATTCTCATATTTTATTTTAAGAAAGTTTTGGAATATTTGTCCTCTCCCCAAATTTGTCACTACCGAAACGCAGTAATAATAATTTAATTAGAAGGGTTATATTGCCCTATTAAGATTTTGCTTACATCTACAGTGTAAATATATTTTTTTGCTATTTTATTACATTTTTTTCAGAGGTAAATCAATAACAATTACATTTTAATAATATTTCAAATGTAATTTATGAGATTTGTTGTATTTTGAATCCAATTTTTCTTTGTAAAAGGCAAAAGGTTGATCATGCTGATTTCAAAGTTAAGGATTCATTGATTTGAATATGCATTGAACCAAAAACTATCATAACATCTTAGTTGATAATTCAGTAGACATTTTATTTTTGACAAAACTTCCCATGTTTCGGTAGTGACAGTAATGCTTTGGTAGCAACCACATCACATTACAGAATTTGAACTTGCATACTAAAATACAAATAATTTGCATGACTGTGCTAAAATTTTGTTTATTTACCACAAATATGAGGATTATGTGTTCCATTTTGTCATTACCGAAACAATGATGACATGATTTGGTTGTGACTGTTTCGGTAGTGACAAATTTATGGAGTAACACCCAAAAAAATCAATGATGTCACTACCGAAACTCCACCAAATGTTTCAGTAGTGACAATATTAGATACTTTTGAGGCTAGCTCAAAGATGCTAATCATGGTTAGCTAGTACAGTACTGAACAGTGGTACACATATAAAAACTAAATGTTATGGAATAACTCCCCAAAAAGTGTGATTAATTGCCAAAAAAAGTTCCTTAACGTTACACACAGATTTTCAGACTTTTGAAAACAATTTACCTCAAAATGATGGGACATACCTACCCACACCTTGTAGCTGTGATCATAAATTTAGGGGTGTAGTTAAAATCAGTCTCAGCCAATGGACTAAAACATACTCTGGTTCGGTAGTGACATGAAAAATCGGAACACGTTTTTTTTACATAAATTTTCATAATTTACAAAGAAAATATGATGTTTTTTTAAAAAAAAAAAGAATCAAAAATATACTTTTAAAAACAACAATGGAAAAAAATACAAAAAATATTTAAATATCATTTTCATAAGTTGAAATTTTTGGGGTTAGGACAGCCACCTCCCAATTAAAAGCACCCAATAAATGATGATTTTATGTATATTAAGCTTACTAATATTTTAAATATTATTGTGGGTTTCTATAGATAATAGAAGGATCTTAGTAAACATCTAAGATTTGACTATTTAAATGTTTTTTTAAATGTGTTTTGTGCTTGTTGGACTACAGTTTGGACCAGTTCTGTAGAATGGCTTATATATATAGAGAGAGAGAGAGAGAGATAATTTTTGATGTTTCCTCTACGTGTGTATAAATCAGGGGTGAGCTTTCAACAGCTTGAGTGATACTGATGTCAAGTGACATCTCAGACACTCTATTGTAATTCTATTTTATCTACTTGTCTCCTTTTTTATCAAAAAAAAAAACAAACAAACTAACACTAGCTTTCTTTTTTCTATTCTATCTGCTTGTTTTCTTTAAAAAAAAAACCCAAAACCCTTGCTACGTGACGGTTCTTCTTGTAACCACAGCTTAGGCTTACAGTTCAGTGCGCTTTGCTCCCATTCATCAGCTCTTCCTACTGATTCTGGCTTGTTCTCCAGGTGTTTTTGATGGACATCTTTGGGCTGAAGACGCTGTACGCTCGAGGAGATCTGGTTCTGTGTTCGATGGCAGGTGTCGCACATGTCTTCTGGCACTCTAATGAAACGGTTTACAAAACCTGCATTGAGAAATGGCTTACGTAGATGCTGACAGACTCCAGATCTTTCTCTGTTTTCTATTAATTGATGCAGTCTTGCACATTTGGTTACAGTACTCTAATGCATCGCGTCAGAACATACACTTCTGTTACTGTGAGTGCCTCTAGACAGAGACACGCATTCAGTCAAATATAGCTGTAGAAAGGTGAACACTAACCATAAGGAATAACCATCAGTGCCTGAGGGATACATTTCTCATTTTGTAGATGGATCTTAACCACTATTTTTCCATGTGTGTAGATATTGTTTCTAATTCGTCTTTTGATTCATGTGATGTGTTTGATGTGGACTGTGCTGCTGCAGTAACATTCATGCCTTACATTTGATTGGTTCGGACATGACTTTGTCTAAAATCCAAGTGCTAACAATGCAATGAGAAAGGAAAGGAGAAAATAGGGATAGCGTGAAAGAAGTAGGAAAGGGAACGCGTGGAACTGCATTTGTTGTATATAACATTACCTCTCACTTCACAGCCTTCAAGCCTCAGCCCAACATTGCATGTTCGGCCCTAAAGGGATTGAATGAAATACTATTTTTATTGTTGTTTTATGCGTATAGAAACCTGGTGTTTTATGCTTGAAGATCATCTTGCTCTAACAAGGTGTTCAGTTCACATCGTGTGAACATGTTTAGAACGATTCAGAAAAGGGATTAATAGAAGCACAATTAGAAATCTGTTTCCCCTCTCTGAGGTAAACGTATGCTATACAGATGAGTACTGTACAAAACATATTTTGCCATATTTATGGATATCATAGCAGTGTTATGTTTTGTTTTAGCCTGCTTTAACTGTTTTTAATGGATAGTTTACCATAAAGTATATAAGCATAGTGTCTGAAGTAGAAAATGATTTAATATTGAAGTACACTGTTCAGCTAAATGCGGTTCTGTTCAATATTTCAACACCGTCAAACATCTCCAGATGTAGATTTTGTAAAGGACTTGAGCTGCATACCAGTGTGCTTTACTGTTTTTAGCCAGTTTTCAGAATAAAGTGTCCATTTTATGTTGTTACCAGTGTTGTCATTTGTTAAATATTGCCCATGCAATCTTTGAAGAAATAGAAACAAGTTTTAGAAGCTGTTTGTGACATTGAATCATATTTCATATGAAAATGTTTTCTGAGGCGTGCCTAAGTCTAACTAGCTGTCAAAACCATTAGCGTTACATGTATGAGTAGTATATGTTTTTGGGGTAACCTGCCCTCGTCTTTATATGCCTTGAGTGGTGAAGTGTGGTGTGCTAGTTTGCCTGCTTTAGTCCAGAACTGTTCACTTCAAAGAAGAAGCCATCCGAGTGACTAAAACACTCGATCACAGTTCATTCATATGTGCTACTGATCTGAGTGATTGTCACATCTTCATGTTTCTCTGAGTTCAGGGAAGAAAGCAGGTTGTGCAGCATACCTGGGTAAGTTTACACGTACTGACTGGTACGTGTAAAGTGATACTGTGCTTTCCAAAATCCTCATCATTCCCTTCTCCCAGACTATCTGCTGGTATTTTGTTCCTTTGTGGTTATTTCCTTTTCTTGTGGTTGATTTCCAGTTCTTTAAGATTTTTATGGTTTATTTCATCATCATCATCTGTTTCTGGTTTAGTTGCTCACTATCCCCTGTGTATGTATATATATATATATATATATATATATATATATATATATATATGATATTTTATGATATACGACCCTGGAACACAAAACCAGTCTTAAGTCGCTGGGGTATATTTGTAGCAATAGCCAAAAATACATTGTATGGGTCAAAATTATCGATTTTCCTTTTATGCCAAAAATCATTAGGACATTAAATAAAGATCATGTTCCATGAAGATATTTTGTAAATTCCCAACTGTAAATATATCCAAACTTAATTTTTGATTAGTAATATGCTTTGCTAAGAACTTCATTTGGACAACTTTAAAGGAGATTTTCTCAATATTTAGATTTTTTTGCACCCTCAGATTCCAGATATTCAAATATTTGTATCTCAGCCAAATATTGTTCTATCCTAACAAACCATACATCAATGGAAAGATTATTTATTCAGCTTTCAGATGATGTATAAATCTCAATTTCGAAAAATTGACCCTTATGACTGGTTTTGTGGTCCAGGGTCACATATGGTGTACATATGATATGGTGTATAATGATCAAGCACTATGAACTGTGGCATGGCCTGTTAAGCCAGTCTGGTTGCTGATATAACAAATGAATACTATAGATAGGCCTATAGGGACAGGAAATAGAAAGACAATACTCAGAGTTTCACAGATGGGTCGAAAGATCTGGAAACAGGCGACAGGAGCTGGTTTTCCTGTGCCTCATTACTGAGTGGATTCGAGCAAAATCACATCAGACTGTTTCAGTGTTTATGCTTTACCATGATGACGTTAGTGGGGCTTTTTTTTTTTTTTTGGATTGATTGATTTGATTCTGTATCTGGCCAGAAACCATCAGGATCTGCTCTATGAAACCTTGCTTACCGAATCGTCAGAGATAGTCAAGGAAAAACATTTTATTCCTGCGGTTCTCAGCACATTCAGGTATTCAGGGAAATGAGAAAGCAGACAACCCGGCAAAGGAAGCAGTCAAAAGAAGAAAATGACAGCAACAGTGGGATCAAGAAATAAAAGGGAAACAACTATGCTCAATAAAAAAAAAAAAAAATTTGAGCATAGTTGGGGGGAGTCTATGGTGGCCTAATGGTTAGAGAGTCAGGCTTGTAACCTGAAGGTCGCCGGTTCAATTCTCGCACCGGCAGGAATTGAAGGTGGGGATTGTGAATGAACAGCACTCTCTCCACCTTCGATACCATGACTAAGGTGCCCTTGAGCAAGGCACCGAACCCCTAATTGCTCCCCGGGCGCTGGAGCAATGGCTGCCCACTGCTCTGGGTGTGTGTGTGTGTGCATTTGTTCACTACTCACTGCTGTGTGCGTGCACTTGGATGGGTTAAACGCAGAGCACCAATCTTGAGTATGGGTCACCATACTTGACAATACATCAAAAAAAAAAAAAAGCAGAGTAGATGTTTTAAGAGATAAGGGAGCTAACAAATCAGTAAAAGCAGGTTGAGAATGGGGCATAGCACACTTCACATAATGGAAAACATTCGACAGGACAATGCGATCAATGTTTTGAAAAGAAAAGAAAATAATTTACGGTAAATGAGAAGGAGAGAGGGCAATATTAAAAAAAAAATCAGAGGCCTGTTGTTGTAAAACTTGTACAAAAAGGGAAAGTTCTTCTTATAGGGAGATCCCAGCCTCCGCAGATATACAACTGGAGAAAATGTGGGAAATGATCAACTTGGTCTTAGTACTGTATGCCTTAACGTTTATCATTTGCTTGGTAACATTTAGTAGTCAACATTTGAAGTGGATCAAAACCTTTCATCAAAGTGGTCCTAAAACAAAAACAATACCAGTTCTTGTCATAGGACAACTTTGATGAACTTTTTTGATCCACTTTAGATGTTGACTACTATATTTTATCTATCTATGCAGAATTTCCTATGTCACTGAATTTATTTTTCCAAAAACATACACAGACAGGTAAAGAAGTCTGAGTTCTACTAAGATTTTAAGAAGTAGTTTTCTGCTACTGAAAAGACATCAATCAATAAATTAGTGAATAAATGTTGTAAAATGCACCATATATTTATATCTTAAATGTTGTTTCAGATAAAAGAAATATGAGGAAAATAAGTTAAAATATATAAGGAAAATAGGAAAATATATGTAAGAAACCAACATAATAATGCCTCTTTATGGAAACTAAATTAGTGGAGTTAACAAATATTATGGCTATAACCTCCAACAGAACTGAAAATGTCATTTGAAATGTTTTTTGTTGTTTTGTTTACTTTTGAAAACGACATTTTATTCAGCGTACTGGCGCTACTGGGCATGCGCACATCAAGACGGCGTAATTTGTCACACTGTACAACAATAATTACTATTTTCTCATTATTGTAAGGGGTGGGTTTAGGGTTGGGGTAGGTGTAGACGTTAATAAAGATGTTAATAAAACAGCCTGCGTCCCAATGTGCATACTATCCATCCTAAATTCTATTTGACATTAGTAATTTTCAATACTATTTAGGGCAGACAGGGTGGATAGTGTGCACATTGGGACGCAGGGACAACCTAACAGGTAGAAAATGAATTTCATTGTTCATTTCCGGTCGGGGCGGCACTTCCGGTAAAAAGATGACGTCAGGGACGCGCGCAGGCTGGACGGTCCGGCTCGGAGCGACGAGGCGAGCGGAGACACGTGAGTGAGACAATACGTTTGTTTTCTTACGGAACACTTTGATTTGATTCATCATTCTATGCGTAATATACTTCTCTAACAATATTTCGCGCACATTAATCGATCACCGATATCTGTTAAGTGTTAGAAAATTATCGCGCTTCTAATATGTGTCCACGTGCATTAGTTTTTGATCCACTAAGGCCATAAAATATCTTGAAATGTATAACAAAAGCCTTAAGCATCATTTTAGAGATCTTAAATTTGGGGACTGAAAACGCGAATCGTAAGTGTTTACTTGCATTACTAACGCAATTATTAAACTTCAAAAGGCAGTGATTTAAAAGTTTCGGAGCAGTTCGCAATCCATGAATAAGTGCATTTTATCCAGAAATGGATTTCGACGATCTTTATAGTTTATTTTGTAATATGTTTTAGAAGTGCATATTTTATCTTCCTCATCATTTTAATACGCAGATGGAAATAAGTTAAAGCATGAACGTTTCAAAATAAGAGTCCCTGCGCGTTTCCGGTTGTGCGCTCTTATTTTTGCAACACGAAAGTAAGCTATTTTCCGTGAATGTGTGAGGCTCCCGATTCATTAGCTGATACAGGTAAATAACTAAAAGAATATAACAGAGTACAGAAAACCATCTGCACAACAGTGTGTATATGATTTCGATGATAATTAAAAAATAATGTGATTTAAAAAATGCAAATTTACAGAGCTGGGCAAAGTACAGAATTCCACTTCTTGAGAGTATAGTTACTGCTGGACAGATATTCACAGAACAGTCTGTGCAGTGCTGCTTCAATCAAACACCTATTGAGTTTTGTTAGGAGACGCGCACAACAGTTCTTCTGTGGCTTTATGGGTAATAGTTTCATTTACACAATTTTGCAAAATCAGACAATATTGTATCTAATATATACCACAATATATTATAAAACAAATATCACATTTGCATCTGGTTCAAAAAATGCTGGGAGATCACTTCACTTAGCCCTACATTAGTGGTTACTGATAGACTGTCTGGGGAGAAAAAAAAAAGTCAGGTAGTAGTAATGACTTTCTACTTTGAGGACCTTGATAAAAATGTAGTGGAGTGAAAAGTATGATATTTGCCTTTCAAATGTAGTGAAGTTAAAGTCATAAGTTTCCAGAAAAAAAATAATACTCAAGTAAAGTACAGATACTTAAAGTGTACTTAAGTACAGTACTCAAGTAAATGTACTTCGTTACTGTCCACCTCTGCCAGTTTGCAATATTAAGAAGCATAACAGACTGTTTTGTACAATGAAGAAACTGATCTATAATAGAGGCATTATGTACATCAATGGAAATAACTGAAAGCTAATGAAACCGGAAGCCATGCATTCAAGTTTAAAAAAAAAAAAAAAAAAAAAAAATTGCCACACCTGCTCTTACCTTTAAATATAAGGTGAATAATTTAGACTTTGTATATATAATTGTATATATTTTTTCATCTTTTCTGAGTGGGTTTTACCTGCTAACATGTTCAGGAATCATGCCGTTCTTAACTTTAAAGGGAGAATGATTCAGCTGTTTTTGTTTGTGTTCTTGTTAAATATTTCCTCTTTCGACAGCATGACCCTTGCAGTTGTGGCCCCCGAGACCAGGCTCCTCAGGAGATGTTGCTCTCAGCGTTCAGATGGATGACCTCTCTCTCCGGTTTGCCAGGTGTCCACTCTCTGCTCATCTTCAGTGCCTGTAACATCTCTGATTGGTTCAGAAGTGAGACTAAGAGTCACATCTTGATGCTGCTGGTTGTCCTGGTGTGCTATAGTACTCGCAGAGTAACTCTCTGCTTATTCATTGGCTGCTGCTTTTCATTGCCCAGCCAATCACCGGCTCAGAAACAGATCTCTTCTGTCAGACTGTTTTTGGTCCTGTATTGGATGTATGTAATATGTAGCTCAGCCGTGGTTGAAGTGTAGTGTCGTTGTCTCTCAAAGGCCCTGCAGATGCTGGTGGATGCGGTCATTAATGGCGTATCGGTCAGGAGGAAGCTTCAGTCGGCTCAACAGCGCTGTCAGGGTGAGTTTTGTTCTTGTTGATCGAGTAGATGTGATCGAAAACATGCAAATTAATCAAGTAAAGCGAGATTAGAGTCACATCTTGATGCTGCTGGTTGTCCTGGTGTGCTATATTACTCGCAGAGTAACTCTCTGCTTATTCATTGGCTGCTGCTTTTCATTGCCCAGCCAATCACCGGCTCAGAAACATGCCAAATATTGTGGCCTACCCTTTCTCTTAACCGGGTGCGACGCTACAAGTTTGTAGTGGCAGATCACTTGCTGCTTGTTGAAGTTTCAGCTGATTAAAATCATCAGATTACCAAAAGAGATGAAATTTGTCATCAACATTTATGTCGCACCTGGTGAAGACACTTGAGTTTCTCTGTTTTCTCTTGAGCTTCTTTTGTACTGGCTCTCATTTCTTTATCGGATCAAATAGTTCTTTCTTCTTCTTCAGTGGTGTGATCCTGAGTGAGACGTGTGCCAGCTGCTTTCTCCATTCTGGTGGCCTCTGAAGCGTGACCCTGATAACAGCAGCTGATGACCGTAGGAGTGTTGAAGGTAGTGCTGGTGGTGTTCATTTTTCAGATATAAATTATTCCTGGTTTATAGAAGTAATGTCTAAAGAGCGAGACAAGAGTCACATCTTGATGCTGCTGGTTGTCCTGGTGTGCTATATTACTCGCAGAGTAACTCTCTGCTTATTCATTGGCTGCTGCTTTTCATTGCCCAGCCAATCACCGGCTCAGAAACATGCGTCATCATCTGATGCTGTATAATCTCAAAGACAAACACATGCTGATGTCTAACAGCTGTTCTTTATTGTTTTAGGGATCATCACACCACCACCGAAGATGAGCTGGAAAGTGTTAAGCCCAACTGTTAAACATCTGTTGCTTTTTAAACTTATGAATAAATGATATATTTCATATCAGAAATATGTAATGGTGTGTATGTATGTATACACAGCTATTGTGTGCACTGCAGTTGTGGTCTGAAAAGTAGTCCTCACTTTTGTAATATACTGATGTCAACAGCATAGCAGGCCAATCAGAGAGAGAGAGAGAGATAGATAGATAGATAGATGTGTGTGTGTATATGTGTATATAAATCTCATATATAATATATATATAATTCAATGCAACATCAACAAGAGGTATTACTGCAATTTTTAACATTTTAAAAAACATCATAAATGTAAGTGCTGTCATAGCATTGCATGCTTAAAGGGTAGTTTTATTTTTAGTTTGTTCTAAAAGGTTGGTAAAATTTCAGTCTCATGTTTATAAAATGTGAGGAAATGTGGTATACAAAGAGCCCATTTATGTGTGTGGTGTTTTCCTAATAATTTTTTTTTTTTTCCCAAAATGTCATTCTAAAAATAAACATAAAATACACAACCTTCTGATGCACTATGGTTTTATTGTAATTTAGATTTCGTTCCAGTCCACAAAATGCAGTTATATGAAATTTTGCCCTAAATCATTTCAAAACATGCTTAAATGGATAAACACCTGTGTACTATTTTTCAAAAAACGTTTTACAATTATTCATTTAGCAGACACTTTTGTTCAAAGCGATCTGTTAAAGAGCCAACAATATTGAGATGTGAAGATATCGCAAAAAGAACCGTCCTAAAAAAAAATGCACTTAGACAATTCTATATATCTTTTTGATACAAAATGTGTTTTGCATTCTCCATGCTTTGTTTCAGTAGATAATACCAAATGAATATTGCTGCAGGAGAAGAGAGTAATAATGCATGTCTTTTGCAATGTTGGTAACCAAGAAATGAGTAGAATACGCTTAACTCCAAATACAGCTCACCAAAATAAATATTTAATGGCAATTTGTTGACAGGCTGTCAAAACAAAAGCATTTTTGGCACACAGAAGCCTCTCCTCCTTTAACATCTGTTCAAAAAAGATGGCCTCATTGCCAGTGTACCGCTGCAGTACCTTTCTTTTCAAACCTTGAAGCGGTGGCTCTTTTATTCTTGCTTTGTTAGAACAGAGTACATACTATACACAAAATTTCTGAGTTAACACAACATCCATTCATTAATCAGAAACTGAAGGCAATTCATATTATCAGAATTATCCATGCATTTTCCAAACCACTTATTCTTTGTAGGGTCGCAGGTGAGGAAACACCCTGGACAAACAGATGGCCCATCTATCATGCCCACAGGTTTGAGTGTGTGTGTGTGTGTGTAATTTATGGTTTCCAATTCACCTATAATGCAGGTCTTTTGGACTGTAGGGAAACCGGAGCAGCTCCACACAGAAAGGCCTCCTGGCTCAGAAGAGACTGGAACTGGGGACCTTCTCACTGTGACATGACTCCCTATCAGAATGATTATTCTGATAATACTGAAACATTCATGAAAAATGCAAGGCTTCTTTGCTTTTTTTATTAACAATGTTTTCCAAACAGGTGCTGTAGACCTTTGTTTCCTGACCCGTCTTGCGTGTTATACAAGAAAAGTTTCACAAAATGTAAATTATTATTATAATTTTTATTGGACTAATACATATCAAAATTATTTCTCTTACAACTGGGCATTTTTGGAGATGAAAACATGTTTTCTTTTCTTTTCAATGAATCATGTAACACTAACACTGCCCATGATATAAACCACTGGGAGAGCAAACAATAATGGTTTTGTTTATAGGAACAAAACAATTGAGGGGAAAAAAACTACTAAAAAGTACTTTTTGCATTACTGTTATGACATCAGTAATGGAACAACTGAAAAGCACATTACAGTGACACCACAACATACAGTAAGGATGCCATTACCTTGACAAAATCATCTCATGCTCTCATATATCACAGTCACAACATACTTCACATTCGCACAGGTTAACCTATGCTGTGGCCTCTACATGCTATAACGTTCTGACAGGTCAATATGTAGGTTTTGGTTAGGGTTAGATGAGCACAGTAAAAAACAAACAAACAAAAAAAACTGGTTCTGTGCTTGATTTTAACAGCACAGCTATCTATATAATCTGATTTGTCCACTAACATGCCCATCTTAATTGGGCAGAGAAGCAATTAAATCATTTAATAGCAGAATATACCTACAGAAGCCATGAAACTACACATCTTATCTTATAAGACATTCTCAGTTCTCACAACCCTGATCAAAGGTCCAGAATGGAGGACCCCTGAACTGGAACAAAAAATACCCCAGGAGTAAATAACAGGGAAAAGGAAAGGACAAAAGAATTTATTTTTGGGGTGAACCATCACTGTAACCTCTCAGTCTCACTGTGAGCGAACAGTTCATCTGCTGTTTATTTCAAGGCCATTTATTATAATACTCTCATAATGTGTGTCCATTCTAAGAATCTAAACAAGATATGAGAGAGCTAATGAATTAAAGCATAAATGAAACAAATGGATAGTTGCAGACAGTAGCAAACCAGGTCTAACTGGGCCATTTCTGCCTCTAAAACCTCTGGCTGAAGTGAACGCATAAGAAAAGGTAAGAAGTAAACAGTAAATATGATTGTACTTGAGTGTCTCAATAGTTGGGTTTCTTGTTGATAAGCAGGCAAAGGGAGGACAGCGCCGCCCCGAGTTTGGAGGCTTCGCTGCAGGCGGTGGGCAGCAGGGTGTAGTCTGTCAAACGCTGGAAAGCCTGAAACAGAGAAGCAGCAGCAAATATAACAAACACAGCTGATCATACAATCAACTCTGAGAAAAGTACGTTTCTTTTATTTGATCTGTTTCTTCTAGAAACACAACTGTCAGCTGAAGCCAATGTGACAATGAACAAGAAGTTTTGCATTTATTCAAATATTTCTTAGCATCTAGCAGGTAGTTTAACAGGAAAGACACGTCAATAGACATCCCGCTAACTATAAGTATCTTTGCATCTACATGTCAGCTAACTCTCATTCGAGAGGCAGTAGTCTGTTAGGCTTAGCAGAATAATAAAGCGGATTTGAAGCAGACCGTCTACCAATGACAGCTAGCTGACATGAGTTGCACAGTTACTGATAGTAAGTAGAATGTCTAAAGTGGAGTATAAAGCATAAAGAACAGCATTTATTTGAAATAAAATCTTCTGTAACATTATAAATGCCTTTAGTGTCACTTTTGATCAATTTAATTAGTCCTTGTTGAATAAAAGTATTTATTTAAAAAATGTATGTTTTAATGGTACTTTTGAATGGTAAATACATCATATTTTTTGTGGAAATCAAAGTACAAAATACTTAGAAGAATGGTTTTCCATTGATGGCAAACTTGTCATCATACATGCAAAACAGGCTTGTGTTGTTGATTTCTCTCTGTTTTACTGCTCTGTTACTCACAGGAACGCTGTTGGGACACTCCTCGGCTGTGGGGTGCAGGAGGTAGTCCACTTTAGCAGGGCCTCTGATGTAAACGCAGTTAGCAGCGACGTCCTCGGATACAGACAAGATCTCATAGTGATGGTCAGTCAACTGCTCCATCACCTGAAACCAAAAAACACACAGATGATCACGCACTTTTAGATACTTCATTATCTCCTCAGAAAAGCTGCACACATCTATGTACGTTACGAATAAGGATGGGAATTGAAAATCAACTCCGATTCCGGAATCGGATACTTAAGGTCAGGAATCAGATAGGAGTTGTCCTGTGTGTGCATCTTTTTTTGGGGGGGTGGCAAAAAGGGCCTGTTGTCTTTGAATCATTCATTCAAAAACACTGATTCATCCAGTAATGAAACAAGTAAATCTCGAGACACTGAATCATTCCATTCATAAATTCTTCAGAATTGTGAGAGAACTACAAACTCCATTTACAAAAAGTCTCAATTTATCCAGAATCACACGGCTCTATTTTGCACACAAACAGCTCTTAATGGAGTCCAGTTTTTATGTAGCCGGCTGATTTTTGTTCATGCTATTCAGCAGCAATTAAATGTTTTGCAAAAAGAGACAGAATGAATATGTTTGATTTCTAAATGTTTGATTTCATTTTTTTTTAACCACATTGGAATTAAAACTGGGAATCGATAAGGGGAATCGGAATCGGAATTGATCAAATTCAAACGATACCCTAGTTGTGAAGTGATTGTGTTATGTATTGGACTTGCGCACACTCACCCTGAGTGTTTTCTTGGCCCCGTCGCTGCTGCTGATGATGATGGTGTCAGGGCCACCCATGGAGCAGATGTTCTTCAGACGAGAGCCTCCACACACGGGCACAGTGGACACCGCAAAGTCCTGAACACACAGCTTTCTTACTTGCCTTTTGCTGGTAATCTCCTGTTATTAGTAGCGTTTAAGGCAAATCCTGAGTATTAAATATTAGCACACCAATGCTATGGACGTGAATGAGAGGACGGGTGTTGTTCCCTTTCTAAGCAATCAGACTTGCGATTACTTAATTGCGCTAAAAAGGAGACCCAAGCCATATCCACAGACCAGAACATCATAGGCTGGTTTCTATACACTTCAGTCAGTAACCACTCACGAGTCACAACATCCAAGCAGTGTAATGCTAAAGCTTTTACAGTGATATCAATAAGAAGGTTACACTTCCAAAAAAATCCACCTCATACATTCTGCTGACTATAAGTAACTTTGCAACTACATGTCAACTAACTCTCATTAGAGTATTAGTAGATGATTAGGGTTAGGGCTGAATAGTGGAGTAAGATGGCATGCACTTGCAAATGGGAGACCCTCCAAATAAAGTGTTAGCAGATACTAAGCAGACAGTCCAGTAATGACTGCTAGCTGTCATTCCTATGGTTAGGAGAATGTCTAAAGTGGACTATTGAAATAAAGTGTTACAAAAAAGAGAAGCGACTTGTGATCATCTGACGAATTCAAATACTGTGATTTCCGTTTAAATTTTTCTGGATTCTATTTTTAATGGTATAATTAAATTAATAATAAAAACTTTTTTCTTTTTTTTTTAACAATAAATAGGGCGTCTGCACCATTCATTCACACAGAGACATGCAGGATTCATATTTGAATAGTCTTTTGAGGTTTAACATTCACAGACACTAGCCCATATCACCATTTGATTTAAGTGTATTGATGATTTATTCATTCAAAATCTGACAAATTCCGTGACATTCCGAATTATACAGTAAAATCCATTTTTATGACGGGATTCCGAGATTCTGTCAGCGTTTTCCACATCACGGAATTATAGGGCCCTAACTTATAAGTTACCAGCCTAAGTCTATGCGCTGGGGTGGCCCAATTTAACCCCTGCACGCACATCATTCTAACCATCCAATGCTAAAAGATCCAGTTCAATTGAATCACACCACTCACCTTGAATGTGTCAGCCAAAACTTCTGCCCCACGGTGATTGGTGTGTTTCGAAATGCCCACAAAGAACTCTTTTCCAGTGAAGAGGACATCACTTCCTTCAAGAGTGGCTCCACCAGACCCGCCCTCCTCCTCGCCCATCTCAACCACTGTCAGTTTGAGTTCATTCAGGACGCGCCGCACAGCCTCTGCCTGAAGAAAACACATCGCTGAGCGCCACTGAGCTGATCAGTCACACCTGTGTCCCCTACAGTCACGCCTGTATCCCCGACAGTCAGTCACGCCTGTGTCCCCTACAGTCAGTCACGCCTGTATCCCCTACAGTCAGTCACGCCTGTGTCCCCGACATTCAGTCTACAGTCAGTCACGCCTGTGTCCCCTACAGTCAGTCACGCCTGTGTCCCCGACAGTCAGTCACGCCTGTGTCCCCGACAGTCAGTCACGCCTGTGTCCCCGACAATCAGTCTACAGTCAGTCACGCCTGTGTCCCCGACAGTCAGTCTACAGTCAGTCACGCCTGAGTCCCCTACAGTCAGTCACGCCTGTGTCCCCTACAGTCAGTCACGCCTGTGTCCCCGACAGTCAGTCACG
>JAFVLL020029545.1:17078-33574 GCA_021397915.2 Tor tambroides | reverse complement strand
TTTTTGAACCTTGTCTTATACACAGAGGCATTGTCATGTTAGAATAGAAAAGGGTCCTGTCCAAACTGTTGCTATAATATTAGAAGCACACGATTCCCTAGAATATCATTATATGCTTTAACATTAAGATTTGTACTCATAGAAATTACTAAAGTAGTCAAACCTGTTCATTAGAAGGGGGCGACCCAATACTTTTGCCAATATAGTGTATAACAAACACAGCTCCTGCCGAACTATCATACAATCAGCTGTGAGGAAAGCAGGGTTCTTTCACTTCTACAAACACAACTGTCAGCTGAAGCCAATGTTGACAATGAAAAAGAAGATTTGCATTTACTCAAATATTTATTAGCATCTAGCAACTAGTTTGAAGGGAAAGACAAGTCAGTAGACATCCCACTAACTATAAGTAGCTTTTCAACTACACTTCAGCTAACTCTCATTCGAGCATCAGTAGACTGTTAGGTTAGGCTTAGCAGAATACGTTTGTGTTGCAAAGTTACTTCAGTCAGTTGAATGTCCATCATAATAAAGTCTTAGCAGACAGTCTACTACACTGCATGCATAATTATTAGGCCAAGCACATCTGACCAATTCCAAATCAACATCAATCTTAGTAACTACTATTAATTTTGTATGCATTATAAGTGATATATAATTGTCCATTATATTCAGGTGTGAATAATTAAGCAGTTTTCTTTTACAGATAAAATGAGCCAAAAAGAGCTTAACCTCAGATGGAAAGTAAGAAATTATTAAATGCCCAAGAGAAATATTCAAAACTAATGCAATACTAGAATTTGCAAAGTTAAGGCATGACCATTGGACAGCTCAGTCAGAGAAAAGATAATATCAACTTGCATAATAATTATGCACGCACTGTAATGACTGCTAGTTAACATGGAGTTGCAAAGTTAGCAAAGTAGAATTTCTAAAGTGGAGCATAAAGAACCGCATTTATTTGACTCTTCTGTAACATTATAAATGCCTTTAGTGTCACTTTTGATCTTTTTAATTTGTCCTTGTTAAAAGTATTTGTTTAAAAAAAACAACGTGTTTTTGAATGATAACATATGGTTTCCACTAAAAATATGAAGAAGCACAACTCATTATTCTGCAAAGTTACACTAAAATCAAAATACTTGGAAGAATGGTTTTCCATTGATGACAAAAGCCCAAAGCAGGCTTGTGTTGCTGATTGCTGTGTGTTTTACTGCACATGCTCTGTTACTCACAGGAACACTGTTGGGACACTCCTCGGCTGTGGGGTGCAGGAGGAAGTCCACTTTAGCAGGACCTCTGATGTAAATGCAGTTAGCAGCGACGTCCTCGGGCACAGACAAGATCTCATAGTGATGGTCAGTCAGCTGCTCCATCACCTGAAACCAAAAGCACTCTTAGATAATGTCATTATGGAAGCAATTATGTCCCGTATTTGACTTGCACACAGACTCACTCGGAGAGTTTTCTTGGCCCCGTCGCTGCTGCTGATGATGATGGTATCGGGGCCGGCCATGGAGCAGATGTTCTTCAGACGAGAGCCTCCACACACGGGCACAGTGGACACTGCAAAGTCCTGAGCACACACAGCACCAGACCGCTGTTATTTGCACTAAAAAGGATTCCCAAGCCATATCCACAGAGCAGAATATCACAGGCTCCAGGTGCTCTCTATACACTTCAGTCAGTAACCACTCACAAGCCACAACATCCATGCACTGCAATGCTGTTTTTTTTTTTACTATAATGCCGTTATACTTTGTCAATAATCCACTTTACACATTCTACTAGCTATAAGTAACTTGGACCATTGATGGACCAGTAATGGACCATTGACACTCTATCTACAATCTCAATTAGGAGTGTCAATGGTCCATTAAAGATCTAGGTGGTGGTAATGCACTTATAAGTTTGCAATCCGCTGTAAAGCAAGAAGAAGAAGACGCGTCACGCGCCGGCTGTTGTGAACGCACTCGGGACAGCTGGACTGGGCGGCGGATCAGAGGTAAAAAAAACAATATAAATACTGTTCAGTTTCTTGCACAGACCGATCATTTCGTGTCTTTAGACCTCAATGTATCGTCACGAGCCACAGGGTTTAATTTGGTTTTGTCTGTGTATGTTTTTTTGACTCTCAAAGCCGTGAGTCCCATTGACTGCCATTATATGACTGACAGACTGCAACGGTTTGAGTTAAAAATCTTCGTTTGTGTTCTACTGAAGAAACGAAGTCACCTACATCTTGGATGCCCTGGGGGTAAGCAGATAAACATAAAATTTTCATTTTTGGGTGAACTATCCCTTTAAGGGGAAGTGGTGTGTGGCCAAGTATGGTGACCCATACTCGGAATTTGTGCTCTGCATTTAACCCATCCAAGTGCACACACACAGTAGTGAACACACCCGGAGCAGTGGGCAGCCAATGCTGCGGCGCCCGGGGAGCAGTTGGGGGTTCGGTGCCTTGCTCAAGGGTCTCACCTCAGTCGTGGTATTGAGGGTGGAGAGAGTGCTGGTTATTCACTCCCCCCACCTACAATCCCTGCCGGACCTGAGACTCAAACCCACGACCTTCGGGTTACAAGTCCAACTCTCTATCCATTAGGCCACGACTGACCCTAAGCGAATCGATTAATTCATTCAAAATCGGACAAATTCCGTTGCATTCCGAATTAAACAGTAAATTCCATTTTTATGACTGGATTCCGAGATTCTGTCAGCGTTTTCCACATCAGGGAAATTACAGGGCCCTAACTGAATTCGGCCCCGGCCCAATTTAACCCCTGCATGTACAGCATTCTAATCAGCCAACGCTAACAGACCAAATTCAACGCTCACCTTGAAGGTGTTGGCCAAAACTTCTGCCCCACGGTGATTGGTGTGTTTCGAAATGCCCACAAAGAACTCTTTTCCAGTGAAGAGGACATCACTTCCCTCCAGAGTGGCTCCAGCAGAGCCGCCTTCCTCGTCGCCCATCTCCAGCACCGTCAGCTTCAGCTCGCTCAGGACGCGCCTCACGGCCTCCGCCTGGAGAAAACACAGCGCTGAGCCCCAGTCACGCCTGAGTCTCCCACAGCCCCGCGAGCGGCCCTTACCTCAGCGCGCCTCTGCTGCTTGAGGGGTCGCGTGACCAGCGCCGTGTCGCCCTGGATCACAGCCACGTCTTCGATCCGCCAGCTCTCGGGCAGCTCCGAGGCGGCTGGGATCTCGATCAGCTGCAGCCCCACCTTCTGCCTCAGCGCGCCGGTCAGCACCCCCATCTGACGCTGGGCCTTCGCCAGGTCCGTCTGATGCCCTTCTCCACCCTCCGCCAACTTCCCAAAGGATTCTGGGATACTTCTGACCACAGCATGAGTGAAGCAGCCGTACGGATATATGTTGGCCATGATGGCGTGTGTATGAACGGTGTGCGTTTATGACAAGCCTGAACGTTTGTGTGTGTGTGTGTATGTGTGTGTGTGTGTGTGAGGGATTCTGATTCACAAACTGAGCAAGTTTAAAGCCTATGAAGGACAGTCTTGGAGTGGAAGTGAGTTGAAGCCAACAGCAACTGGATCAGCAAATCATTCTCGACGTCCCTGAATCTACAGGGCGGACAGCTCCAGGAGTGTGTTTGTCCCTTTAATACTGCCTGAGACAGAGAAAATAAATTGAGAGAGAAAAAAAAACATATTTTGAAGAGCTATAGACCAAACCAATTAATGTGTGAATCTTTGGGTCTCGGAAGCTCTAGAATCTAAAGTTGAAATGAATCAACCTGATGCCGTTTGAGAGCTAAATTAAAAACCCTTAAATAAATAATGAATAAATAATGTCTTTGCACCTGGACTTTAAAGTGTACTCAAAGATCTTGTTATTTTTCAGTTGTCAGTGTCTCATTCCACATTAGTTTCCCGTTCAAGCAAGCAGCTTTAGACCATTCAAATGCATAACTGCACTGTACAAATAATTTAAAGGTTTTTTTTTTTTCTACCATGTGTCTGCTATAAAATGTTTAACAGTACTTCTGTATATGATTTTAAATCTAAGTTACAGTCTCATCTTTTTACTCTTGCATTTAATTCATTATAATTTTTGGTCTCATTTTAACTTATATTTAGTGTATTATTATTTTTATTTTATTTTACCTTCCTCTTTTGTAGAGCACAGTGGTCAACTCTTGTTGTGTTTATTTGTGCTTTATAAGTAAATAAATGAGTGGATTGTGCACATTAACTGTTTTCAAATGAACAGAGTAAATGCTATGCATAATATTTTAGCATGTGTGTTACAATTTATATCAATGCAGCAAAATTTACTTTGGTTCTAGCATGTAACCAGAGTAGTACTCTTTTAAATCATGCATACTTTAAGAAATTTCTACATTTTAAAGCAAACATATTTTGGACATAATCTGTATTTTCAAATTATATAAAAGTTACTGCAGATAAGGGAACAACTGTATCCACACTGTTCAGGAAAAACAAAAGCGATAGAACAGCTGAATCTGGAAGTGTAGCCTGCTACAACCAATCAAAATATACCACTGCTTCCAAACACAGACGAGAGCACCCTACGAACCAAATATTTGTTTGTTTGGATAACATCTAACATGCTGCAGATATCGGTCTTCACAAAGCAGCAGCAGCACGCAAACATTAACAAAACACGAATTCATTGCACTTTTCCCGAGATTGGAAGAAATGAAATGTTTGTGTGAAGTCGCTGCTGATACAAAAAAGCGGATCAACAGTTGTCCAAAGTGTCTCGGCTGCCAAAGTTGACGCCCTGTTGAAATACGACGAACTCGAGAGAGAGAGAGAAATCCTACCTTACGACCCGACGAAACGCGTTAATTCGGTTTGTTTCTGTGAACGCGCTGAGCTGTTTCGACCGCGGCGCACAAACACCACTCCGTTACTTTCCTCTGTCCCTTCCCCCTCAGCCCATCATCTGTCCAGGCGCTTTCCTCTCCTCCTGCCTGACCAGAAGCGATCCCGGGGAGCTACCCAGACCTGATAACCAGGGGGACGCTGTTTTGTAACATTAGCCTACCTCTGAGCCAAAGTGAGACGGCGCTTCTTGAAATTTGCCAAACTCTGATCCGCATTAAAGACATTTCTGACCATCTTTCGGGATTTTCCGCTCACTTACCCGTCCTGTTGTTTACAGTGCCACACCCCCATCGCTCCCGGTCTTTCCACCGTGTGGCTGGACTGGAAACTTAATTCAACTGTTCTTCCAGGGTATTCATGCTAAATAATGAGCGCTGAGTGACACAGTTAACCAGCTCTAGTCTGTGTTCTGTTATCTGCAGCTGTTCTCTAATCCACTCTTTTAGTATGTAGGTCAGGTTTAGCTGTGTCCTCTGTCTCATCAGATCGCAGATTATTTGTGAAATGTATGTGTTGTTTTGCTATTACGGGGTGGTGGGTTGACCTCAGACCCTCAGGAGGATTTGGGGGATGCTTTCCTACTATGAAAACTTTTTTTTTTTTTTTTGTTAAATGCATCTTTCAGGTGCATTTTACGAGCAAAATTAAGAGGCCATACCTCTTTTATTGACACAACTGAACATAATAAAAATGGTTTGCTCTGCATTGACTTTTTTGTATGTCTTTATATGTTGATCACTGACACAGAAATGTGCCTTTAATTTGACCTCAGTTTAGCTGATTGCTCACTAAAAACCCAATGTTGTAGGCCATTTTAAGTTTCATTTTGATGTTTACTTATTTTTGATGTTAACACCATCATTTTGTTCATTCAGACTGTTCAAGAAGGAGGGATTTATCGCATGAACCCATCATATCTGATCATAACACGATGGAGGCATTTCCTCCTCTCACATGACTTTCCCCCATTCATTCCCTATTACCCCCACCAAACCCAGCAGGAAAAATAAGCACTAAAAATACATTAGGCTACATTTCTCCTGTCTTTGTACTGTGTTTTTTGTACTTATTGTTCTGTAATTTTACCCTCTGCTGTCGCTTTAGAAAAGCAAGCGCTTTATACACTTTTTTAATGTATACACTTTGCATTGATTTATTTTTGTGCTATGGATTATTTTGTCGTCCAGTTGTTTGAGGAGGTATTGCCTCCTTTGGGCCCTTGGAGGAGACACCCCTGCTGAACTTTAAAGTGGACTCAAACATCTTTTAGTTGTGATAGTCTCAGTCCACATTTATTAAATTTATTGTGCATCTGTGTCTTATGACAGAGCAGTCTTATGACATGCTGCAAAAACTGCCATGAAGGGAAAATGAATTAGTACTATCATAGATTCTTACTATAGGCCTACTGCTTAATAAAAAGTAGGCTATTGAAGGAAACAAGTGCTATCAGAGCAAGCAAGATGATGATGGTGAAGTCAGTAAAGCACTTATCAGATGAACAGATGTCAAAACGGATGGAGCATTGCTCATGCCCCAGTAAAAGAGTCTAATAATGCTCTTGGCGAAAACTGTGCATTAATTAACGTTTATTGCATTAAAATGAAGCAACAAGAATTACATCAGCCAGTGTTACAAAGCTACAGTACATTTTTGTCATTAGAAGAGTAAAATCTAACTCTAAAAAGTAGGCCTACATGGTTTCCAAAAAAGTGATTTAGACAAATGTAAAATTTCATGGTTTTCGTTTTTAAAGTTTATTTTATTATGATTTCGACTAAAAGTTGCTTTGCCAAAACAACGTCGCAAAACACAATTTTGGAGATCAAAAACAAGTTTGGTTCATTATGAATCTGTGTCGGGACAAATTATACGGGTCGCCACAGTCTAGATAATTAATGGAAACTCTGAGGGTCCTAAATACACAAAACTCTGTGTAAAAGTTTTCTCACTCATTGTGCATTATGATGCATTATTTGTGCTTCCTCAGTCCTCATACATGGAATGGGTGGTTTTTAAGAATTGGTCAAAGTTTATAGACCACATGAAATTCATATATGGGTTCTGTGGCTTTTAGTTCCCGTGTACAGGGTGTACATCTAAGCTGATAAGAAAGCTTTTAGCAGATAACACATTTCAAATTTCCAGTCTTAAGGTGATGATACACACCAACATCTCTCCGTGTATCTTCACTGTTACTCTCCCTGAAAATCTGACTGAAAATGCTCTCTCATGCACTTGCGGGTGTGTCCAAATTCGTACAATAAAAAGCTCTCATGAATGAATATCACTCCCTGTAATATTAGCTGCCACTGACGAGCAGCAACCAATAGAAACTCGGTTCATGGCTGTGAAGTGAACCAAATCCTACAGTCTAATTAATCCTTAGCCCTTCGCCGTCTCACCCTGTTTCAGACAGTGTTGCCAACTTAGCTATTTTGTTGCTAAATTTAGCAACTTTTCAGACTACAAAAGCACCTAGCAACTAATTTAGCTATTTTTAATATTTATTTGGCAACTTTTAGCAACTTTTGATAAGTGACTCAAACGATAAAAAGGCACACATTCACCATTTAAATTACACGAAACGAGAAAACCAAAGATGCCAAGCAGTACACACACCACGTGAATTAAGTTATTTTATTTTTAATTGCTTTTTGCAATTGCTTCATTTAATAATTATAATGAAATAATTTATTAATTTAATAACTGTTAATTTATGATACATTTTCTTTGTAGCTTGTACCTGCGATTTTTGATCAGCTGTAAGAAAAATATCTACAAAAATGGAAAAGGTACTAGTAATTTTCCAGGACATTATCCGTTATCCATTGCAACCCTGTAACCCGAAAACACAAATTACAATGCGTAATTAAAAATGCAGGTAAAAAAAAAAAAAAAACTTGGAAAAATCAGTACAGAACATTTCTTCAAATTAACAGTAGATTGTGCCCTATTTTACAGACTTTTTTTTAGAGTGTAGCATACTAACGAACTACTAATACACCTCTTAAAAATATAATTGTTCAGAATGTGTAGATTTAGTTATTTATTAGCTAACAAAAAATAAATAAATTATAATTGTTTTCAATAATTCAATGTATTTAATAAAAATGGTTATTTACAGTTCAATATTATATTATGCATTTATATTATTTTACGAACACATCTAAATTAACACATAAAATATATTTTTTGCTGAGATTTAATGTAGTGACACAATTTTGCGTCGTGATTACGTAATGACATCATTTAGCAACTTTTAGCAACAAATCAACCTTTCTTTAGCAGCTTCACTCGAAAATGAGTTGGCAACACTGATTTCAGAAGAAAATGCAGTTAAACAGTGGAGCACTGCACATTTTGTGTGTCTCCCATGTTTAACCCAGATCAGATCTTGGAGTGTCTGAAAAGGGAAACATCCACGATGTGCAGCGCTGGGAAGATCTGAAAAACCCTGCGGTAAATAAAACTGCACCCAGTAAGGCAATTTTATAGGACCTTCAGTGAATTGAGTCAGTCATTGAAAAAGCTGTATTATACACAACAAGTTAGCACTGGTGCTGTTACGGTCCAGTAGCAACAGGACGTTTACTGTCTGCATCGCTCCACTTGTTTGTGTTTGCACATTTCAGACAGGCTGATGCTGATTTTGGACATTTAGTTGATTTTTTTTCTTTTCTGCTGGTTACATCAATGTGCCAGAAGGTGGCATCTAGTGACTTAAGGTCCGTTACGTAACACCAAGGACAATAATGATAATGATAATGATAACGATAACTATAACGTTAACAATACAGTTTTAAAAATCGTTCTAAATTTAAAAGAGTCCACACCACAACTGTAATGATAATGGCACAGAGGAACAATATCATTGGATTCACTTTCAAAACTATTTTTTTCCCCAGATAATGAATGATAAAAAACATTGACAGCCAATCAGAATGCATCCTGCTTTAATGAGCTTGAGGCGAACTTGTGAATCACTTTCAATAAAACATTTGCACTCGGTGTGTAAATCATTTTCTATGCATGTTTAAGCTGTTTCAAGCGCTTCGAAAAACTGAATCGCTTTGTGAAGCTTTGTTTCTCCCAACACTAACTTATTGATTATTGGATTGGTAAAGCAATAAAAGCAATATACGAGCATGCTGTGGGTCTGAATCTGCTGGTTAAGTTTTCACTATTTTCCGCTGATCATTTAAAAACGTTTTACCACAGTGTTCTGGACACGGGCACTTTAATGATTCTTTGAAAATGAATCGCTGCCTGTGATTTCGCCACAGAGATAAAGGTTAGGCTCATGATTTGTCAGTACAGCAGTGAGTGTATAGTAGCACCTTTTCTTGTTTGTGTTTAGGATCTGAAGGAGCGTTTAGGCCCAGAACATGAGGCCACCGATACACAGACAGCTCAAAATGACACAGCCATGACTCCAGGGGAATGGAGCAACAGATCGAGACAAAGAGAGAGACAGAGACTAACAGAGGATAGACGGGATTAAAGAACAGACCATCTGTCCATCCCTCGTTTCTCAAGCGAAACCAGCAAACAGCCTCTCGTAAGCCACACAGTCGTGTCCTCTTTGGCTCCACGTGTATGTGCTTGATTCTGTTGGGAGCGCGCAGCGTCAGTCCAGCAGAGGCCACTCTGAAATATCTTCATGCTGTGTCTGTGTGTGCCTCTGGCATAATCACTAGTAAACGGTTTATCGTGACTGTGTGTCACGCTTGTGTCACAAGGTTGCTGTCACTTGATTTCCCTGCTGCGCTGCATGCCTGTAATTTGCAACAAACAGGCTGTGCATTTGTTCGTTGTTGTGCTCACAAACACACATATACACTGCTTTTTAAGCTGTAGTAGTGGCGGCACCTCATTATAACAATTATGAAAAAAAGATGTCAGATGCTCTGTGTTTTCTAACGGCCAATTCACACTGCGCCGACAGACGCAGACGTCCGCTGGGCTTTGTCTGATTAGTGTTTGTTTTCGTTGATTGATCATGTTGAATCTGCGTTTGTGGGGTCTTGTTGGATCTATGGCCTTTAATTTAGGCCCTGACTCCAGTTTAGTTCTCAAGTGATTGCCACTAAATCAAATTAAACCGCCAGGGTGGAGTCCAAGCCAGTCAAAGCCCACCACAATCCCATGGTGATTTCAGCTCTAGACAACAGCAAACCAAAAGCTGTGGGAGTTTCATAGTGGCATGCACTTAGATTCTGACTCCATCATACTCAATATTACATGCCTGGATTTAGGAAAGGGAAACTGCTCAATTTGATCTGGAAGAATAGGAAAAGTTGACTCTCCTGGCTTTTTGGTGATCAGAGGGAGACGCACCATCATGATGAAATCTAAAGGATTCCTCCTCATCCTCATCGGCTGTCTGCCTTTAGCAGGTAGGATGCATCTAAACATGGAGATTATTATTCATTCAACCAAAGAAACTTGTGATACTTATCATTTTTATGTCGCCTCCCTGAAGACGATGTGCTTAGTCGGTGTAGTGCTGAATGTAGGTAAGATCTCAGCAGTGATTTGCTTTAAGCTGGAGCTGTTTTCTAATTATAAAAAGCATCACTTTAAGTTGTTGCCATTCAAGGCCTAATGAATGAGAGTACAGACCAAGATTCGGATATATTCCTAACTTCGTCAGTATCTTCTTAATTCACGTTTGGAATGAATCATGCACAACTCTATCCCATAACAACTGCTAAAGATTTCAATACCTTGTGGCTATTCAGATCTAGTGTCCTCTAGAAGAATTAGGACTTTATTAAACTACATGTGACCCCAGGTCTCCTCTACTTTGGCTCTCAAACCTTTGATTTTAGCTAAAAGAGGTGTAGACACAAAAGCATGGGTGAGGAAGGGTGAACGGGATCAGGACTCAAACCTTACTCCCCATGTGATAATGGGGCACACAGACCACTGCACCACTGCTCTGACATCAGGGGCCAGTTGCAAATTGAGGGCCAAATTTTCTAACAGCTTGTGTGACTGCAAACCCTCTTTTGGCGTTAAAAATCTATGGTCAGGATTTACTACAGACGTGCAGTGAAGAATTAGCGATGCAAAGGCCTGTACACATCTGTGTGGCTGATCTTATTGCATATGCATTTGTAGAAGTGTCCCATTCAGACGCCCTTTCAGGAGAGTATTCACAAGAATCACACAACCTGATTTACCAAGGTTTGCGGTAGTCCATTCACTGGTATTTGCTCTGTTATTCACCACCCAAAAGCCTGCGTTAACCCATTTTGCGCTTGATGTGGCTGTGATTGTTGATGCCAGGAGGAGGCACCTCAGAGGACAGAGAGCGTGACAGAAGGGAGAGAATGAATTTATTTGGAATGCCAAAGGAAGCCATTATCTAAACATATACTTACGCAAATTTGTGCTACTCTTGGTTTTGCATTGGTCATTATGGAAATTACATCTGTGTTCTCAGTAAATAACCCGCAGGACTTTCCACTCCCGTCAGCGCTTTTATGAGACTGTGCTCTCACGCTAATTTGCCTTTTTGTTTTTAGTAAATCCGGTTCTTAGTCTCTATGTTATGACTGTGTCTTAAGAAGTACTCTGACCAACTAGCAGTTCACCAAGGGTAGTGAGTCTTATTCAGATTAGACCAGTGTAAGCTTTTAGGTAACCAACTTAAATTATGACCAGTTATAAAGGGGCCATGAACTGAGAAAACAAAATTCCCTTGATCTTTTGGCATATAAGAGGTCATTGTACTATAAAAATATCCTTTAAATTTCAGAACTCAAAACTTTCTCATTAGTCTAAAAACAGCTCATATTGAAGCCAATTTGCCAAAATGACTGCTCGTGCCACTCTGTGATGTAATAGTGTGGCTAAGCACTGCCTCCGCAGAAGAAGATCAATGCCTGCTTCTAGATCACTGCCTGTTTAGCCCCGCCCACCGATTCTGCATCACTGCCTGTTTAGCCCCACCCACCGATTCTACATTACTGCCTGTTTAGCCCCGCCCACCGATTCTGCATCACTGCCGGTTTAGCCCCGCCCACCGAGAGGGGCGAATGCGCAGGTCTACGTAGAAACTATGATAAAGATGCTCCGAAGACAAGACGCAGTGCAGTGCCAAGCCATGGAAACAGTCTTTGTATTGGCTTCCTTCTGATCCCAACGTTAGGAAAGAGTGGACGAACTTTATTTTTAATGAAGGTCCAGACCTCGTCAGTAAGAACTCGGTCATTTGTTCACTTCATTTTACTGCGCATTCGTTTACAAACAAGGCACAATTCGAAGATTGAATCTGACAGATGATGCTGTGTGACTATATTGGATCTGACAGTAATGTCACACAAATGTAACTGTTTTCATTACGTGATCACTATTGCTTTGTCCATTAAACAGATCGTTTGATATGAGTATTTATGTGTTTTTGACCTAAATCACAGCAGTGTCCATCTGTGAGGAATGTAGGCTGTCAATCATACACAACTATTAGCCAATCACAGCAGTGGGCGTTTACTTCAGAGTCTACAATCCTCCACACCTATTCAACCAGAGCGTTCTGATGAGGGGGTTAACAACAGGACAGAAAACAGACTATTACTTCCAAATTATGTTTTTTAATGACCCCTTTTAAAAAAAAACCCTTTATGTTTCATGACCCCTTTAAAAAAAAAAATCATTGGAGGACTAACATGTAAGACAAGCATTTTATGCATTTATGTATCAGATGCTGATTCTGAGACGTTCACTGACTATCCTCCCTCTCTTGCAGTGTTGTCCTTGACATGCTACACATGCATGTTTCCAGCCATCTCTCCTCTGGACTGTCTGAAGTTCCCCCAGGAATGTCCCACGGGCCAGCGATGTCTTGCCAGCACAGCTGTAGGAGTTAAAGGTCAACTGAACCAAACACTGCACAGACAGTCACTGCACTATTGTGCTGACTGATTAACAAATGGAGCAAAAGAATGAATCAGCTGAATTTTAATCAGCACCGACTGTGGGAATGTGTGATCCTGATTTGATTTACTTTCCCACACCATCACGCACATATGTGTTATGGAAGGTGTGGGAAAGTATAGTGAAGGTTTGTTCCGAGTATGAATTAGAGGACTTTGTTGTTTTTAAGGCGAGTTCTGCACTCATGAGTAACAGGGTGTTTCCTAACAAGCCGTCTAGACCTGATTTTGCAGAACCTGATTTAACACTGCGTAACATGTTTAGTTTTGCAAACAGGGTGTTTACTATCAACACAGTCAGTCCTGGAACTTCTGGACGTTGCATCTGTTTACACAAACACTTTTCTTACCAAAATTCACAGAGGCTTACATGATCCTCAGGGGACAAAGTAGATTAAAAATATTATCTGTATGTCATTAAACAGGCAAGTAACATTGAAAAGATTAATTTATAAATGTTAAATTCAGTAACAAACAAGATCTGAAATTAGGTCAAGTACTGTATTTCAGAATTTATCTCAACTGCATTTATGAAGAAAATAATACTATAAGTGCATTTGTGGTGGTGGAAAGAATTTTGTTCTGGTCTTGCTATAACATCACAACATGAGCTGCGACCACAATCTTATACTGTCTGAACAGGCACAGCAGGTTTGTGAAGTCAGTAAATTATAACTCAGCTGTCACCCATAGCATTTGTAAATCAACACCACGTGTAGTTCTGCTGGAACTGTGTCACATACATGTGGCATTGAGCTTCATGTTTGCTGAAATATTTTTGCATGACCTCTTGCAGTTTATTTTATTTTTTGGTAACTTTTTGTTGGTGCAAAACCAGATCATCAGCAATGTTAAATACTATCAGGAGCTGAAAATATAGTGAAAAGCACACTGTGATCTCAACCCCTTGATTGGGACGGCCTGCATCAGCATTGAGACGTGATGTTTGTGTGTGTCCAGGGTCAGTGTCTATTGTCCTGTACGAGCGGAGCTGTGCCCTCCCATCACAGTGTGACCTGAGTGGAGAGAAACACGCGGCAGGAATACACTTCAACTACACCAACGAGTGCTGTGACACGGATCTCTGCAACACTGCTGCGCCCCTCAGCTCCCCCCGCTGGACAGGAGCTGTGCTGAGCCTCTGCGGGCCGGCCCTCCTGCTCCAGCTGGCATGAGGAGCTCTTACTCTCACATGAGGTGCTACTACACCATCAGCAAAGAGATTCAGAAACACCACGACATACCAACACCGTCTGTTTTAAACCAATGCATCTGCTCAAATTTGACATGCACACAAGACTGAAACTAAGTCCATCTACGCACTTTCTTGCAGATGTCATGCTTGAACGGAAGTGCCTGCAACTACACACACACACACACACACACACACACACACGTACGTCTGGTTTGCTATCGTTGTGGGGACTCTCCACAGGCGTAAGGGTTTTTAGACCGTATTTTCTATTGCCCTACACCTAAACTTAGCCCTCACAGGAAACTTCCTGCATTTTTAGATTTTCAAAAAACTTCATTCTGTGTGATTTATTAGCTTGTTTACCCGTGGAGACCTCAATTTAGGTCCCCACCGTGACACAAGTCCCCATGAGTCTGTGTGTATTCAGGTTTAAGTCCCCATCAGGATATAAAAACAGGTACACACACACTACATACACATACGCACACGCACACGCACACGCACACACACACACACACAGACAGTGAGTTAAGACTGATGAGAATGAGTCATATGCTCAAAATACTTAAACTCTTCTAAATATGAAAGGTTAAACCCACACATCTGCTAAATCTAACAGCTAATTTGCTTTATTTTTGCTATAAATACTAATGACAGTAACTTTTTTTGTCATTTTTATAAATTCTAGAAACATAAATGCATATTTTTCATATGAACAGGCTGTGTTCCAGAGGCTGTTCCATTCCTGTAGAGCACAACACAATTTTTTCTGTCCATTTTTACTTATTTTTCAAGTTTTTGAAATAAATCTTTTTTACTCTTTGAATTAATCTAATTAAATTATATATATATATATATATATATATATATTATATTAAACCTGAAATATCTAAACATGAAGGATCAAGAAAATATGTACTCAGCACTTAATTTTTTTTATTTTAACTTTATTATAAACTGTATTGCTGAATAACAATTTTAGAAATGCAGGAAGAAAATGACTTTGTTGTAACATCCCTCTAATCAATAAAATCCTCACTAATCAATATTTGCACTGATGTTGTGTTGTCTATTTGAGTGCAGAGTGAGATTTGGAAATGACCATTGAGTGGTTAAGAGGAAGTGAAAACAGAAGTGCACGGGGAGAGGCCTGGGGACAAAGCATGATACTATATATATAAAAATATCTTGGTAAGGTCATCTTAGCAACAGGCTGAATCAACTTAAAAAAGGCAGCAGTTGTTACTGTCACTGGTTTCCTCTTTTTCAGAAGACAACAAATGTGCATGTATTTCATAACTCTCCACAGACAATAAATAAGAGTGTTTTCAATGTGGACGTCGACAGTCATAATTAGAGATGGAAGAATATTCTAGTGACTCAAATTTGCACATGCATCATATCAACATGAGACTGTCGACTGGGGCCAGTAACTGAAAATCGAAAATCGAAATCGAAAAGATTTTCAGTGAATAACAACTGTTATTTTAGTTTTTACTTCTCACATAATGTATGAAACTTCCCACATGATGTTACTCCTATGGAGTACTTTTATGATACCTTCATGATTTTGTAACATATCAGTCAATGGAATGTAAAGAGCAGCTTGAAAACCAGTTTATGAAATGTACGCGACCAAAGCAGCCGTGAGCGAAAGCTGTCATTACAGACTCGACGACACAGAGAGAGAGAGAGGGAGGGACAGTAATGGAAGGAATGAGGCAACGACATCCTGTTTGTAACTGCTAGCAATGCACTCGTCCATAAACCAGTGAAAAATACTGAGAAACAACCACTGTTGCTGCCTGTAAAACATTTGATGATATTTTGTAACGTATGTGTATAAACAGAAATGGCCTTGACCTTGCAGTTCAGCTGCTTTAAAGAAATATGAACTATAACGCTGCCTTCACGTGCTATCTGAAATTCGATAATTCTCTCTTCTTAAGTCGTGATTACGAGCTCGTTGTGTTCAGGTGCTTTGTTGAGGGAAAGAATTGAGGATGCCATTGTTTATAATCACATTCACAACAAAGGCATAATGTAGACAAGTTAAGGTTGCTTATGGACTAAAATGGAAATATTTTTCAACCATACATCCCTCTGTATGGTTTTACCTATATATCTAGTCTAGATATTCTATTCTATTCTATTCTATTCTGGAATATTGGTGGAACACATGCTATTTTCGCTGTGTATAAAACATACAATATGCTACAAAGGATTCTTCATATTAAAATAGCCTACTACTTTAACGACAAGACAAGACAAGGCAATGAAGCTGTTGCGGGAAAAACTACTAATAAAGCACACACAGCAGAAATCCTTCTCCAAGCGCCATGTTTAAAGTTTGAGGCCAGCCCATCTTGGGAATTTGGTTATCAAAATTATTTCCGAACTTCCCACTGGTAAACACGACATCAAATGACATTCATTCGCACTTTTTTTCTAGGAAACTCGTATTTGCGATAATTCTGAGAGCATGTG
>JAFVLL020029545.1:0-16978 GCA_021397915.2 Tor tambroides | reverse complement strand
CAAATATTGTCCTATCCTAACAAACCATACATCAATGGAAAGATTATTTATTCAGCTTCCATATGCTGTATACATCTCAATTTCAAAAAATTGACACTTATGACTGGTTTTGTGGTCCAGGGTCACATATGTGTGTGTGACATAAATTATATCACGTGTGTGTATATATCCTAACAAAACATGTAGCAAAAATTACTTTGGTTCTAGCATGTAACCAGAGAAGTACCATGGTATTCTTTCATATAATCCATACTTTAAGAAATTTTTACATTCTACAACAAACATTTTTGGCCATAATCTGTATTTTAAAATCATTTATAAATCATATAAAAGTTACTGCAGAAAAAGGAACAACTGTATATTGTTCAGGAAAAACAAAACTGATAAAACTGCTGAATCTGGAAGTATAGTCTACGACCAATCAAAACACTACTGCTAGCTTCCAAACACAGACAATGATACCGGTTACCTTTTCCCTCTACAAAAACCAAATATCTGCTTACGGATATCTGGATCAACGGCTGTGTTTGCATACTGCCCATCGGTCTTTACAAACAAACAGCACGCAAAGCCAATGGTGCAAACATTAATGAAACACACTGCACTTTAGTTGACTTTCCCGAGATTCGAAGAAATGAATGTTTCTGTAAAGTCGCGGCTGATACACAAAAGCGGTTCAACAGTTGTCCAAAGTGTCTTGGCTGCCAAAGTTGACGCCCTGTTGAAATACGACAACTCCAGAAACAAAAATCCTACCTTGCGATACGATGAACCAGTTCACTCGGTTTCCTTTACGATTGTTTAGACTGACTCGCACTCGCGGCCACGCACAAACACCATACCGTTATTCTCTACTCAAACCCTCCGCTCTTTCCTTCCCTTCCCCCTCAGTCCATCCGTCCTGTCCCAGTCCCTTTCCTCCTGCCTGACCACAACAGTACTGGGGATTTACTCATCGCGAGCTCAGAGCTGATAAGGGAGCGTACGCTGAGACTTTCCTGCCTTGTTCTATAACACTCGCCTACCTCTGAAACAAAGTCAGTCAGCGGTTCTTGAAATGTGCCAAACTCTGATCCGCATGACCATCTTTCAGGATTCTCCACTTACCCGTCCTGTTGTTTACAGTGCCACACCTCCATCGCTCTCTGCAGTTCCTCCCTTTCCAAACTTGAACTCTTCTTAAAGACTGGGGGGAAAGCAAGGAAGCAGCAGTTTGCTAAATAATGTTCAGTGAATCCTGAGCTCTGACACAGTTAACCAGCCCTAGTCTGTGTTCTGTTATCTGCAGCTGTTCTCTAATCCACTCTTTTAATATGTAGGTCAGGTTTAGCTGTGTCCTCTGTCTCATCAAATTGCAGATTATTTGTGAAATACATGCCATAGATGTTTCTGAAAGGACTGTGGTGGGTTGACCTCAGACCCTCTAGGAGAATTGGAGGAATGCTTTCCTACTATGAAAACTGTTCACGGTTTTTTTTTTTTAGTTAAATGCATCAGTCTGGTGCATTTTATGAGCAAAATTAAGAGGCCATACCGCTTTCATTGACTAAACTGAACAGAATAAAAAATGTTTCACTCTGCATTGACATTATAATGTGGTTATAATAGTGGTGTGCGAAGAGGCAAAGTCCTCATATTCTTGTGTCTTTATATGTAAACACTGGTCACAGACACGGACATGTGCCTTTAATTTTACTAAGCTGAATGCACACTAAAAAACCCCCCACATGTCATGTTTTAGGCCATTTTAAGTTTTATTTTGATGTTTACTTACTTTTTGATTTGTTTTTCCATTAACAGCATCATTTTGTTCATTCAGACTGAGGGCGGGATTTATCGCATGAACCAATCATATCCAGTCATAACACGATGGAGACATTTCATCCTCTCACATGACTTCTCTATTACCCCCACCAAAGCCACTGCATGCGTCAATCACGATCAGAAAAATAACAGGAAAAATAAATACAAAAATACATTTCTGCTTTCTTTGTACTGTATTTTTTGCACTTATTTTACCTTCTGTTGTTGCTTTAGAAAAACAAGTGCTTTATATACTTTTTAATGTCGTATTTTGTAATATTTGCATTGTTTTATTTTTGTGATATGGATTATTTTGTTGTCCAATTTTTTGATGAGGTATTGCCTCATTTGCCCCCATGGAGGAAACGCCCCTGCTGTTGAACTTCAAAGTATAACATCTTTTTAGATGTTATAGTCTCAGTCCAATGTTATTAAATTTATTATACATCTGTGTCTTATGACAGTGAAGTCTTATGACATGCTCCAAAAACTGCCATGAAGGGAAAATTATAGATTCTTACTACTACTAGGCTATTGAAGGAAACAAGTACTTCGGATCTGATATCAGAGCAAGATGATGATGAAGTCAGTAAAGCATGTATCAGATGAACAGATGTTAAAATGAATGGAGTATCCCTCATGCCCCAGTAAAAAAAAAAAAGTCTAAAAACTATATATTCATTAACACTTATTGCATTCAAATTAAGTAACAAGATTTACAAAGTTTCAGTACATTTTTGTCATTAGAAGAGCAAATTCTAAAGCTAAAAAGTAGGCCTACATGGTTTCCAAAAATGTGATTTAGAAAAATGTAACAATAAATGTAACATTATTACGCTCTTTTGGTACTAAGCTCATGATTTATTGGTTTTATTTTTATTTATAAGTTTATTTTATTGTGATTTCTACTAAAAGTCGCTTTGCCAAAGCAATGTCACAAAACAATGTTAGAGATCATTTGTGTTATTATAAGAAGTTAAAAACAACAACAACAACAACTGTGACAGGACAAATTAGACGGGTCACCACAGTCTAGGCAATTAATGGGAAACTCTGAAGGTCCTAAATCCACAAAACTTTGAGTAAAAACTTTTCTCACACATTGTGCATTGTGGTCCATTATTTGTGCATCATCAGTCCTCACACATGGAATATGTGGTTTTAAGTATTAGGGAGAGCAAATGTAGAAGTTTACAGACCCCATGGAATTCATATATGGGTTCTGTGGCTTTTAGTTCCCATGTGAGCTGTACATCTAAGCTGACAAAGAAAGCTTTTAGCAGATAACACATTACAAATATCCAGTCTTAAAGTGACACTGCATACTTTAGATCATGGGCCCTGTGTCTCACCTGGTTGCCCATTGACAGCTTGCATCACCTTTACTCTCCCTGAAAATCTGACTAAAAATGCTCTCTCATGCACTTGCGGGTGTGTCCAAATTTGTACAATAAAATGTACAATAAAAAGCTCTCCTAAATGAGAATGTCACTCCCTGTAATATTAGCTGCCACTGACAAGCAACTTGGATAATGGCTATGAAGTAAACCAAATCAGTCTAATTACACCTTAGCCCTTCACTGTGTCTCACCCGATTTCAGAAGAAAACGCAGTTAAAGCTGTATTATACACAACAGTTAGTTCTGATATAGTACTGGTCCCGATATAGTTTTAAAAAATTGTTCTAAATTTAAAAGAATAGCATAGAATAGAATAGAGTTCACACCACAACTATAATGATAATGGCACAGAGGAACAATACCAAAACAAATTTTTCCCAGCTAATGAATGATAAAAACACTGACAGCCAATCAGAATCCATCCTGCTTTAACAAGCTTGAGATGAACTCGTGAATCACATTTAATGGTTACACTTTCAAAAAAACATTTGCAATTGCTTTGTAAATTGTTTTTGCGCATGTTTAAGCTGTTCTGACAAACTTGTGGTGTTTCGAGCGCTTTGAAAAATGGAATAATATTGCAAAGCTTTGTTTCTCAAATCAATAACTTCTTGTTTATAGGATTGCTGTGGGTCTGAATCTGCTCGTTAAGTTGTGACGTATCGAATAATGCTATCTCAACAGCTGTTCCTGAGCGCTATTCATTTATAAAACACTTTACACTGAGCATTTAAAAACGTTTTCTGGACACCAGCACTTTAATGATTGTAGTAGTACAGCAGTGAGTGCTTTTTCAGCAGAGAGCACCTTTTCTTGTTTGTTTTTAGGATCTGAAGGAGCGTTTAGGCCCGGGAACCGTAACTCGTGACGTCAGACCTAACAAACAACCGTACAGCAGCGTGGCTGTGATGAGGACACTGATACACGGACCGTTCAAAACGACATGACTCCAGGGGAATGGAGCAACAGATCGAGACAAAGAGAGAGACAGAGACTAGCAGAGGATAGACAGGATTAAAGAACAGACCATCTGTCCATCCCTCATTCTCAAACAAAGCCAGCAAACAGCCTCTCGTAAGCGACACAGCCATGTCCTCTTTTGCTCCACATGTGTGATTCTGCTGGGGGTGAGCAGTGTCAGTCCACACGACTCTGAAATATCTTCATGTTGCGTCTGAGATTTGCATTAGCGTGTGTTTGTGTGTGCCTTCGGCATAATCACTAGTAAACCGTTTATCGTGACTGTGTGTCACGCTTGTGTCACAAGATTGGTGTCATTTGATTTCCCTGCTGCTCTGCATGCCTGTAATTTGGAACAAACAGGCTGTGCATTTGTTCGTTGTTGTGCTCACAAACACACCTGTACACTACTTTTTAATCTATAGTAGTGGCAGCACCTGATTATAACAATTATGAAAATGTATTATTTGCCTGTTGTAAAAAGATGTCAGACGTTCTGTTTTCTAACAGCCAATTCACATTGCACCGACAGATGCACACGTTCACTGGGCTTTATCTGATCAGTGTTTGTTTTCGCCAATTGATCATGTTGAATCTGCGTTTGTGGGGTCTTGTCGGTGCAGTGTGAACAGGCCTTTGATTTTGGCCCTCACTCCAGTTTAGTTCCCAAGTGATCACCACTAAATCAAATTAAACCACCAGGGTGGAGTCCAAGCCAGTCAAAGCCCACCACAATCCCATTGTGTTTTCAGCTCTAGCAAACAAAAAGCTGTGGGAGTTTCATAGTGGCATCCGTTGCTGACTCCATCATACTCAATATTACATGCCTGGAATTAGGAAAGACAACCTGCTCAATTTGATCTTGAAGAATACGAAAGGTTGACTCTCCAGGTGATCAGAGGGAGATGCACCATCATGATGAAATCTAAAGGATTCTTCCTCATCCTCATCGTCTGTCTGCCTTTAGCAGGTAGGATGTATCTAAAATGGAGACTATTATTCATTCAACCAAAGAAACTCATGATACTGATCATTTTTATGTCGCCTCGCTGAAGACGATGTGCTTGGTTGGTGTAGTGCTGGAAGAAGATAAGTTGAATCTAGATGTAGAAATGCGTAGATACAGTTTAGGTCAAAAGTTTACATCCCCCTTGCAGAATCTGCAAAATGTTAATTATTTGACCAAAATAAGAGGGATCATACAAAATGCATGCTATTGTTTATTTAGTTCTGGCCTGAATAAGATATTTCACATAAAAATGTTCACATATAGTCCACAAGAGAAAATAATAGTCGAATTTATAAATATGACCCCGTTCAAAAGTTTACATCCCCTTGATTCTTAATGCTGTGTTGTTAGCTGAATGATCCACAGCTGTGTTTTTTTGTTTAGTGATAGTTGTTCATGAGTCTCGTTTGTCCTGAACAGTTAAACTGCCTGCTGTTCTTCAGAAAAATCCTTCAGGTCCCACAAATTCTGTGGTTATTCAGAATTGTTGTGTATTTGAACCCTTTCCAACAATGACCATATGATTTTGGGATCCATCTTTTCACACTGAAGACAACTGAGGGACTCATATGCAGCTATTACAGAAGGTTCAAACGCTCACTGATGCTCCAGAAGGAAAAAACATGCATTAAGAGCCGGGGTGAAGACTTTTTGAATTTGAAGATCAGGGTAAATTGAACTTATTTTGTGTTCTGGGAAACATGTAAATATCTTCTGTAGCCTCTGATGGGCAGTACTAAACGTAAAAAAAAAAAAAAAAAGATATTTAGGCAAAATAAGAAAAATTTACAAATTTTCATTCTGTTCAAAAGTTTTCACCCCCTGGATCTTGGTTTTTCCCCAGATCTAATGAATGAGAGTACAGACTAATATTCCTAACTTCATCAGTATTTGCAGTCTTCTCAGTTTATGTATCCGGTATGAATCAAGCACAGCTCTATCCCATAACAATTGCTGAAGGTTTCAGTAGCTTTATTGCATGTGGCTATTCAGATCTAGTGTCCTCTAGAAGAATGAGGACATTTTTAGACTACAAATGACCCCGGGGTTCCTCTACTTTGGCTCTCAACTCTGTGTCAGGAGAAATCTTTGGTTTTAGCTAAAGGAGGTGTAGACAAAAGCATGTGTTGAGGAATGGTGAATGGGATCAGGACATGACCTAGTTCTCAAACCCTGCTCCCCATGTGTCAGCGGTGCACACAGTCTACTGCACCACAACTCTGACACCAGGGGCCAGTTGCACACATTTAGGGCCAGATTTTCTAACAGCTTGTGCCAGTGCAAACCTTCTTTTGGCTACTGTCAGACGCTAAAGACGTGTGGTGAAAAATTAGCGATGCAAAGGCCTGGACACAGTAATCTGTGCAGCTGACCTTATTGCA
Organism: Tor tambroides; assembly: GCA_021397915.2. Taxonomy (NCBI): domain Eukaryota; kingdom Metazoa; phylum Chordata; class Actinopteri; order Cypriniformes; family Cyprinidae; genus Tor; species Tor tambroides. The sequence goes on along the minus strand of JAFVLL020029545.1, from coordinate 10,424 downwards.
TATGCATTTGTAGAAGTGTCCCTTTCAGGAGAGTATTTACAAGAATACTTTATTTAATTTATTTGGAATACCAGAGGAAGGCTTAATCCAAACATACCCTTACGCTAATTTACACTGGGCTTTATGGAAATGAGGTCTTTGTTCTTTAATGTGCACATTGTCAGTAAATCATTTTTAGGTAACCAACTTAAATTATGACCAGTTTTAAACAAAAATAAAATAAAATAAAATAAAATAAAATAAAATAAAATAAAATAAAATAAAATAAGAGGACTAACATGTAAGACTAGTCTAAGCATTTTATGATGCTGATTCTGAGACATTGACGGACTATCCTCCCTCTCTCTTGCAGTGTTGTCCTTGACGTGCTATACATGCATGTTTCCAGCCATCTCTCCTCTGGACTGTCTGAAGTTCCCCCAGGAATGTCCTGCGGGCCAGCGATGTCTTGCCAGCACAGCTGTAGGAGTTAAAGGTCAACTGAACCGAACACTGCGCAGACAGTCACTGTACTATTGCACTGGTTGATTAACAAATGGAGCAGTCTGTGGGAATGTGTGATCCTGATTTGATTTACTTTCCCACACCATCACAGGAAGGAAGGTGTGGGAAAGTACTAGTGAAGGTTTGTTCACAGTATGAATTAGAGGACTTTCATGTTTTTAAGGCAAGTTCTGCACTTGTGAGTGAGTAACAGGGTGTTTCCTAATAAGCCGTCTGGACCCGATTTTGCAGAACTAGTTTTGCAAGTTGGGTGTTTGACTATCAACAAAGTCAGGTGCATATTGTCACTTTATTGCCATTCTAGCCACATGAAATAGATAATCTGAAAAATATGTAAAATGATTAACTGCAGGTGATTTATTTCTCATCACGTGTGTATCGCAGGAAAGCCTGTGGCTGTTGATGGCACAATAATAGTCCAGCATGTAGCATGTTGTAGCTTGTTTAAATAATGTTACAGCAGTTTTTTCCCATGTGCTGTTGACTACTATGTGTCTTGTTTACTTGATAATAACTGCCTCAAACGAAACACCTGAATATCTTTTAAAATGCACAGAGCTCACAAGCAGCACACATTGCAACAGCCTGGAAACTTTGTTTTCCAGTGGATTGGTGCAAAAGACCTACAATCCTGGAACTTCTGGACATTGTATCTGTTTACATACACACAGAGGCTCAAGTGATGCTGTAGGGACAAAGTAGTTTATTTAAAAAAAACAAAAAAAATTATTATCTGTATGTCATTAAACAGGCAAGTAACACTGAAAAGATTAATTTATTAGTGTTAAATTACGTATATTTAAAAAACCAAAAGTATTTAAATGTATTTAAAACCAATGCATCACCATTTTTTTTTAGCTGGTGAAAACACAAGTGGCCTAAAATTTTTGCACAGTACTGTATATATCCATTTGTGGTGGTGGAAAGAATTTTGTTCTGGTCTGGCAGTGACCACAGTCATACACTGTCTGAATAGATACAGTAGGTTTGCGAAGCCTTGTTTGAAAATCCTTGAGTCAGGCAGTAAATTACAACTCAGCTCAGCTGTCACCCAAGAAGGATTTGTAAAGTCACAACATGGGTAGTTCTGGTGGAACTGTGCCACATACATGTGCATTGAGCTTCATGTTTGCTGAAATATTTTTGCATCACCTCTTGCAGTTTTTTGTGCATTATCAATACTGCATTGATTGGCTGTTTTTCTTCTTTCTGTATGCTCTTTTCTTATTACTCAATTCACATGCACAATAGGACAATCATGTGACATTTTCTTTGGTAACTTCATCCTTACAGACATTTTGTTGGTGCAAAACCAGCTCATCAGCAATGTTAATGCTGAAACTGTAGTGAATAGCACACTGTGACCTCAGCCCCCTGACTGGGACGCCCTGCATCAGCATTGAGATGTGATGTTTGTGTGTGTCCAGGGTCAGTGTCCATTGTCCTGAACGAGCGGAGCTGTGCCCTGCCATCACAGTGTGACCTGAGCGGAGAGAAACACGCAGCAGGAATAAACTTCAACTATACCAACGAGTGCTGTGACACAGATCTCTGCAACACTGCTGCTCCCATCAGCTCCCCCCGCTGGACAGGAGCAGTGCTGAGCCTCTGCGGTCTGGGCCTCCTGCTCCAGCTGGCATGAGGAGCTCTTACTCTCACGAGGTGCTACTGCATTATCAGCAAAGTCTTAGATTCAGAAGCACCACTCCATACCAGCACCGCCTGTCTAAAACCAATGCATCAAACTTTACATGCACACAAGACTGACACTGTAACTCCATCTACGCACTTTCTTGCAGACGCCATGCTTGAACGGAAGTGTCTGCAACCACACACACACACACACACACACACACACACAGTGAGTTAAAGGCTCATGAGAATGAGTCATGTAGTTACACAGTGCTCAAAATACTGAAACTCTTCTTCTAAATATAAAGTTAAACTGAGTTTAAACCCACGCAGCTGCTAAATCTAACAGATAATTTGCTTTATTTTTGCTGTAAACACTAATAACCTTTTGTCATTTTTATTAATTCTAGAAACATAAATGCATATTTTTCATATGAACAGAGGCTGTTCCATTCCTATAAGGCACAACACATTTTTTTTCTGTCCTTTTTTAATTATTTCTCAAGTTCTTTTAAATAAATCTGTTTTAATCTTTGAATTAATTTAATTAAACAATATATATTATATACATCCTGAAATATCTAAACATGAAGGATCAAGAAAAACATACTCAGCATTTCATTTTTTATTTTAACTTTATTATAAACTGTTACATTTTTAGAAATGCAGGAAGAAAATGACTTTGTCATAACATCCCTCTAATCAATAAAATCCTCTGTAATCGATATTTGCGCTGATGTTGTGTTGTCCGTTTGAGTGCAGAGTAAGGTTTGGAAATGACCATTAAGAGGAAGTGAAAACACAAGTGCACAGGGAGAGGGCTGGGGTTAAAGCATGATACTATATATAAAAATATTTTGGTAAGGTCACCTTAGAAACAGGCTGAATCAACTTTAAAAAAGGCAGCCGTTGTTACTGTCACTGGTTTCCTGTTTTTCAGAAGACAACAAACGTGCATATATTTCATAAATCTCCCCATACAATAAATAAGAGTGTTTTCAATGTGGACATTGACAGTCATAATTAGAGATGGAGGAATATTCTAGTGACTCACATGTGCACATACATCAAATCTTATAGCTACGAGATGAGACAGTCGTTTGGGGCCAGTAACTGATTGAAAAGATTTTCGGTGAGTAACAACTGTTATTTTATTTCTTTCTTCTCCCATAATGTATGAAACATCACACACAATTCCTATGGAGTACTTTTATGATTTTGTAACATATGAATGTATGGAATGTAAAGAGCAGCTTGAAAGCCAGTTTACGAAATGTACACGACCAAAGCAGCCGTGAATGAAAAGCTGTCATTACAAACTCTAGATAATGACACAGCGAGAGGAAGGGACAGTAACGGGAGGAATGAGGCAACAACATCCTGTTTGAAACTGCTTGCAGTGCAATCGTCCATACAACCAGTCAACAACTCCTTAACAACATAAACAATACTGAAAACAACCACTACTGCTGCCTGTTAAACATTTGACCACATATCGCTGCAGGCTGCCGAAGTGTATAACAACAGAAATGACCTTGACCTCTGCAGTTCAGCTGCTTTAAAAAAATGTAACTATAAGACCACGTTTAGTTGAAAAGTGGGACCTCAGCCAGTGCAAAAAAAAATAGAAACATACAGGAATCAACTGGAACACTAGGACAATCTGGAAAGAGAACTGCTAATAACACACATGAGTGTGTGACTGTGTGTGTATGTGTTTCCTTCTTCTTTCTATTTGAGAGCCTTCACGACGGAGGAGTAGGCCACGTGTATCTCCTCATCGCTGGGACAGGTGGAGGAGAACTCCTCTCGGGCATACGCCGCATCCAGGTATCGCCACAGAGACGTCAGCGAGCGAGGGATGGAGAAACCTCGAAACTTCTGACACACCACCTGAGAGCCAGAAAAGAGAAACTAAGCACTGGATTCGTCAACTCTTTTTTTAACATTCTCTTTATTGCTTTTTGAAAAGAGAGAGAACAAAACAAAACAAAAATGTACCTACATCCAAATTACATGTATACAACATTTCAAGAACATCTAACACCTTACATAACAAAATGAAATCTGAATTGGATTCATCGACTCTTTTGCTTACCTTGTTGCAAAAACCAGCTATGCTGGTTAGGTATGTTTTGAAGCATGGCTGCTGGTTTGAGCTGGTTTAAGCTGGTCCTAAGCAACTAGCTCCTGCTCAGAACCAGTTTAGGACCAGCACATGACCATCTTAAACCAGCTCATGACCAGCTTAAACCAGCTCATGACCAGCCTAAACCAGCACATGACCATCTTAAACCAGCTCATGACCAGCTTAAACCAGCACATGACCATCTTAAACCAGCACATGACCAGCCTAAACCAGCACATGACCAGCTTAAACCAGCTCATGACCATCTTAGGACCAGCTCATGACCAGCACATGACCAGCTTAAACCAGCTCAAACCAGCAGCCATGCTTCAAAACATACCTAACCAGCATGTACTGTTTTTTTCAACAGGGTAAGCATCGGTCTGTCAGCTGTCTGACTCACTTTGACGATGTGGAGCTTGGGCAGCAGGTTGCAGTCAGCCAGAGTGAGCTCCTGGCCGTCCAGGAAGGGGCGGGTGGAGGAAGTGACATCATCAGCGCTGTTCTCGTCGATCTCGTCCGGTAGAGGAGAGCTCAGGTAGTCATCCAGCTTCTTCAGGGCCTTCAGCAAACCCTTCTCCAGATCTGCACAAGCAAACGGTTCGTACAGCTTCGTTTAAACAAGAACCCACAAAATGGTCTGACAGGCGCAATTTCCTTTTCCTGTGTTGACGTACTTCCTGTTCAAGTAGGGGCTTGTCCTATTTTTAAAAGCCTATAAAACCATCATTTTCTGTGTGTCATTCACAGTGTCCACAGTGGCCTGTTCACACCAGCATGAATGTTTGGTCTGATAATCACGAAGTTTGTCTGTTCAGACCAATCTGGAAAAAACAGCAGACGTGCTGAATGAAAATGCACTTCACATAAGGTGGCAGCATGGAAAAGCAGAAATACAGTGGTACACAAGGACAGTGGTCAAATGCCTCGTTTCCACTGAGTGGTACGGTACAGTACGGTACAGTACGGTACGGGTCGGGTCGGAAAACCATGAATTGGCTAGCGTTTCCACTTTGGTGTCCGTCTTCACCTCTGTACCGTACAGCAGGAAAGGAGGCTGGGCTCCAGGAGCCAGATCTTTAAGAATGTCTGGCTTCCTACTCACAAAACAGAGAAATGGGAATAGCATACCACTTGTTCTACAGAAGATACTTTTGCAAAATGCTGTATGCATACTGTGCACAGTTTGCATGTGCTGCAAGCACACTGTTGGAGATCCCACAATGTAGTGCACTTCACTTGACCTTCCGTTTCCAGTGTGAATGAAAATGTCTTTTTTTATTGGCCCATCAGTTTTTATTTTTGGAATACAGTGTCCACAGTGGAGCATACTACTAGTTTGAAACAGTAAAATTCTAGGTTTCACTTACTTGAATTTATACACTCATGCAACTGCTTTAGATTTGTGAATGCACAGAAACACCCACCTCTTCATGTCAACGGTGGTCACATTGAAGGTCACGCCTTTCAGCCACAGGACCATAAAGAGCCGCTGAGAGAACGGGCAGTTCCCAATGCTCTGACCATCGCTTCCCGCCTACACACACACAGAATCACTACGGCTTTCTGAAAGACTGTGTAGCCCCACATTATGCTTAGACACAATTACAAAAACGTACTTGAGTTCGTTTTTGTGAACAGCCACAGCAAGGAATCATATTGTACCCAAACTGTGAACGTGAGTTTGCAGTCTGAATAATAAGTACGGTCGAGCATTAAGAGCGATTTGTACATTTACTCTGACATGCATTCAACAAAAACAGTATAAAGACAACACACTTCATGTTTTGGCTAATCAGCTGCATTGCTTTTGAAAGGTTTTGACGCCTGTAACAGTTCAAAAAAGTAGAGGACAATTACAGAAATCCAATGAGTTGAAGTAACAAGGTGATTTGAAACATGTTACATGGGAAACATGTTTAACCTTCATTATTTCTTTTTTATTTACCTTGTTTACTGTAATCATGCATGTTATAATGTGTCTCTATGTGACTGTATGTACCATGTATGTGTGTGTGTGTGTGTGTGTGGGGGGGGGGGGGGGTTATGTAAGTGTTTTTTGTCTTGGGAATATTCTGTAGTCTCAGCCTTTCATTTCATTTTTTTTTTTCTGGATTGTGTCAGATTTTGTATTTTTTTAAATCATATATTTAAATTTACATTTAAGATTTTGAAGTTCATATACACCTTGCAAAAATAATTTTAACAAAATAAGAGGGATTTTCAACTATAGTTCACAAAACAAAACAACAGCTGAATTGATAAAAATGACCCTGTTTACATATGTTTACATATGCTTGTTTCTTAATAGTGTTTGTCCTTATCTGGATGATCCATGACTGTTTTTATGTTTTGTGAGTGTTTTGTTTGTTCTTCAGGAAAATCCTCCAGGTCCCGCACACACTTTGTTGTTCCAGCATCCTCTGTATATTCGAACGCTTTCCAGCAGCGACTGTATGATTTTAAGATCCATCTTTACACACTGAGGACAGCTGAGGGACTCATACACAACTATCACAAAATATGCAAACATCCATGCTCAAATAAGCAACATTATGCATTAAGAGCAGGGGTGCAAAATTTTCAAAAAGATGAAGATGTGTACATTTTTGTAATTTTATCTAAAGATCATGTTTGTTTGTTTTTTTTAATTTAGGGGGCTTTCACACTAGCACCCAGTTTGTTTCCCCCGTCAGATTTATTAAACAAATACAGTGAACTAATGGAGACTGAGAATGGGACTGCACTCAAGGGGTTAATATTCTCAGCACTGCTAAAATACAAGTCCAACGCTTATTGACCGAACAGTTCAAATGAAAGATATAGGCCGATATATACTGGCTGACCACTAGCCATGACCTGGATGGGCGCGAGTGTTCAGGTAAACCTCACTCCCTGCCCACAGGAGCTGCACTAGTGCCTGTGGCCTTTAAAATATTGTATATTAAAGTTTGATTTCCACTATAGAGGAGATCAAACACTGCAAACTGTTAGACAACCTCCACACGTTATTTATAAATGCTACATAAAAAACTGCTTTTATCAAGCCACTTCACTGGGACTTTAAGAGTCAACTGAATAACGATTGTAGATTGACTACATTGAAAATAAATTGCATATTAGAACATAAAAGTGAAGGTATCAAGGAATAAATCAACTGTAAATGAATCTATTTCACTGATTATTTGATTTATTTTTATTTTATAATCAATAAATTGAAAACTCATTCTATAGCACTTCATAATAACAAAGCATAAAGTATTATTAATTCAATGAAATGTCCGTAATGTAATCATTTCCTCAGAATTTTTTCAAATGAAGACCTCATTTTATATAATATGAGCTCACAATAAAATGTTTTTCACATAATGTAAAAGATTGTTTTGTAAAGCACGTATTACATTATAAACACATGAAAGAAAGTATATGTGGAACAATGTTTACTTAAATTTAATAATTTTCTCTTAACATAAACTTAGTATGTGAAGTCAAAGAGTTTCGTAAAAAGTGCACATATTTTGTGGTTTTGACCTGCTCTATCATTTTCATCTGCTATGGCCCCAAAACAGATTTTAAGTTTTATACACTGGATTTAGAAAAAAAAAGTAATGTGTAGTTGATTTTGTTTTCAAGCTACTAGCCAAATCTTCCTGCAGTAAACCTAACGCAAGCTCTTCACAAACTGTTTCCTTTCACCATCGTCCCGTTGGTGGAAGCAGCTTAGGCCCACGCGAGACGATGCAGTTTGTGGATTTATTATTGTTTTTCATTGCTTGCTGGTTGAAACTGTTAATAGTTTTATTAATATTATTTTAGTTATTTAAATTATTGGTGTTAAAAGGGGACTGTTTTTCTTTTGCTTTAAGTTGTGATGTTGTGCTACTCTCTGACAACTCTTTATACTGCATCTGTACTCTTTATACATGCGTATATTTAAAGTTGTTCTGGGTGAAAACCGTTATCATATGATGAGACATTTCTGTCCTGAAAGGAGTGGTCTCTGACAATGCCTCCATCCGTAGGGTATGATGGGACAACGAACGCTTTATTAAGAATAAAAATGATCTTTGCAGCGACCAGATCTCAAGCCACTTGAACACCTCTATGGGAGATTTTGGACTGAGGCGTTAGACAGCGCTCTCCACTATCATCATCAAACAGCAAATGCAGGAATATCTTGTGGAAGAACGGTGCTGAAGCTGTGCTGGCAGCACGTGGCGGCCCAGCATCTTACTTTCCTGTTTATCACTGTAAAGCTGCTTTCAATCAATCTGTCAACGGTGGTCTACTCTATAAAGTGCTATTTAAATAAAAGTGACTTGACTGTAATACTATATTACTGCTAATAGCACGATCAACAACAATAGTAATAATAAATGCATGAATATTTAAATCCGGTGGATTTTTCTCAGGTAGTTGAAAACTACATTAAGATTAAAGGAAAACCACTTTTTTTCTATTTATAGGTTTTTTCCACAAAATAACATTTTTGGAGATTTCATAAGGTCATTTCATAATTTAAAAAATACGCTATTGGCGTATAAGATCACGATTTTATCATGTTTGAGCCAATTACTACGTTACAAACATTTTATTACACTAATAATGCAACGTTTATTACATTATGTGAGGTCCTGAATAATGGCCTTTGATTGTCCAGCAGCCTGCGGGTAAACTCACCTTCACGAAGAGCTCCACCTCGGTTCTCTCCTCACTCATGCTGGACTCCTGCTACAGCGCTTTATGACACCGATGTTCAGCTCAAGAAACGAATGGCTAATATCCCTGTCGCCTTTTCTCCGAGCTCACTTCCGCTGTGCCTTGAACAATTTGAAACTGTATGCAACTTTTCCCCTTCGATCTATGAATTTGGCAGTGGGAGGGAAATTTGGAGGAAGTCCAAACAAACGCCGCCAAAAAATGTCTGATTTCCGCGTCACTTATAAACTGTATAAACGTGTACTGTTCGCGTTTAGTATCGAGATCAATAACGCCTACAGCAAGATCAGCCTTACTTCCTCTCTCTCTCTCTCTCTCTCTCTCTCTCGCTCTCTCATTTCCTGATTTGAACTTCCTCTAACTTGTAACCATATTATAACTGTTAACTGTTGGAGGTGATGCTACAATACACGCGTCAAGTCCTTTTGTTTAGTCTGCGCTATTTTTTCTAATTATTTATTCAAACAAATTTTTCAGCTGATCAATATGCATAATGGCAATCGTCACTTGTGTATTGGATGGTTAATAAGCACTGCATATTTTAGTTAATAGTAAGTAGTTTAACATAAGTATTTTAGATACCATTCTTTTAGTACACAATAGTCCAAAAGCAATTATTAATTTAACTTAATTTTGATGACTAGTAACTATTTAGAGCAAAGTATCCCGAATCTGGTACAATAATAACACTTTTGCTCAGGTCATTTTTATATTAGGTTATAGGCTAATATAAACATTCTTTTAAGTGTTTCCCACTTAAATGGAAAGTTTACAGCCAACGTGACACCTAGTGGTAGAAAACTGAACATGAACATTTTGAATGAGTTAAACTGTTATGACTAAACTACTAGCCAGTATTGGAATACTGAGCCTACTAGAAAAAAAAAAAATAAATAAAATAAAAATAAATCATTGGCTATAACTGTTAAAATGACTTCCCACAAAACATAATTCATTCAAAACTGAATAAAAGTTACTAGTACATTTTCATCAGAATATTATAGTTTTCTTCTAGCTGAAGTCCAATTCCTCCAGTAATTGAAAAGTTGGATAAAGTATGAAGGTATTTTAATGACTAAAATATTTGCATGTGTAGGATAAGATTTGTGCAAGTGTACATAAGATTGCAAACGTAAATTAAATTTGCATGCGCAAGGAAAGGTTTGGAAAGGTGCAAATCAAGATTCAAGCGCAAGAAAAAAAGATTTGCAGCATTTTACTTTTTTTGCAAGTGTAATTCATGTATTGTGAAACTGCAGCTTCATGCTAACGCAAGATAAATATGATCTGTATTCTTCCGCTTTCCATTTTTCTGCGCTTGCACTTTTGGCACGGTTTTTTCGCCAAAATACTATGGAATAAAATCACTGTCAAAAATAATCGTACGTAATTCAAAACATTTGTGTGTAATTTTAATATACTCGTGCGTAATTTAAAACTA
>JAFVLL020029544.1:5438-27604 GCA_021397915.2 Tor tambroides | reverse complement strand
TGCACTTGTGATCGATATGATACCTCTTCATTCACTGCTACAAACTGATGGCGGTCAGATAAGTACGATTTGAACCATGCTAATGCACTTCCACTGATGCCAACAAAGTGTTCTAGTCTATTTAAAAGAATGTTGTGGTCGATAGTGTATATATCCTTTTTGCTCAAAATATGTTACATTGTACAATTGAAGTGGCTTGCAAATGTAGTTTCTTGTTGTAGAATTACAACTTGCAAGAGGAAACACAGAAGTTAATAAAGCTATGTACAATAACAATAAATATTCAATATACATGACAATTTAACTTGTTTGTTTGTTTGTTTGTTCTTACTTTCCAGGCTTTCCATGGAAGGATTTTGTCATCTTCTGCAGAGCATTGAGCGACGTCTCAGTGCTAAAGACATGAACCTCTACAGAAGCACAGTCAATGAGCAGAAATTCGATGATATCATCAGGTCAGAGAAGGAAGATGTTTTGTTCCTTCTTGAGTCTGCTTCCTCTCATGGTGCTGTAGTGTTCACAGATTCAGTGGAAATTGCATTATCCTGCCTTTAAGGGCTCTCACTATAAATTAAGTGCCATTACTTTGGCACCAACAACACTCTAGCAATAAATCTTGGTTTCTAACGGGTTTTGAATCACAGTGAATTGTTATAGTAACCATTTTGCAATGGCATCCATACATGCCAGTTTGTTGTTTTCTGTGTTTATTTGTGTAGATTGATAGAAGCGGAGAATATTTGTATTAATATAAAGGAGGCTCAAATGTGTGTGCCTGCACTCCACATATTCTCATTTCTAATGTCATGTTTCTTTATGTATTGCCCAGTATATGTGGTCAGTGTGGGCGTCTGGATGGTGTGGAACTGCATGCGTGTGGTGCTGTGGTTCTGCAGCAGCTGCCCCTGTTGTCCTGCGGGCTGTCTCATGGATGCCTGTTACCCAGTGATCTGATCAGCACTCACTGGTCATCAGCTACAAAACCAGAACAGATCAGGTATAGCGCTTCTTTACAGTTCTCTGGACTCATAGCATCTATTCAGGTTGTTTCACTGTTATGTATAGCAAAAGACTGTTTGAGAGCCCATTTTTCCTTTCTGTTTCTGATTCTTGTGTTTTGGAATGATTTAACTAGAGTGTATTTTTAATTTATTACCGATTTAATGTTTTATAAGTGTAAGAAGACTTACAGCCTCACAGGTCACCACTGACAAAGTACTAAGCTGTTTTTTTAATACTGCATTTTTGTTTAAATTATATCAATGATATGTACATATATATAAAAAAAAGTTATATATATATATGTATGTATGTATGTATGTATTTTTTATTTTTTTTTATTAATGAGCCAATAACAGGGTGGTTAATGTTTCTTGCCATTACTTGATTGTAATGTATATGAATGCGGGTGTGTTTGTATTACAATTGTTTGTCCTGGTTTGGGCATGCAGGTCGTGTCTGTCAGCTGAAAGTGCTCTGCTGTGGGACTGCTGCTTCAGACACTTATTACAGCTTCAGCAACAGAAAATCCTCAGCATTGACCACATCATCCAGATCTTCACTCCACTCCTAGTGCCAAGCAATGCCACCTACACTGAGAAGGTATCGCTCTTACCTGATTTCTGCTTCACAATAATTTCTCAGTCTCGGTTTTTTTTGTTTTGTTTTTTTTTAATACTGCAAGTATTCTTTTTCTTTCTTCCTTTCTTTCTAAAATCTACTTCAACAGTGCTGAAAATGCCCTTAAAGTTTCAGTGATTCATGTTAGTGTCCATAAAACCACTTTTTAATGTTTGTAGTGAATATGGAGGCATTATTATCCTGGAATATGTAATAATTACGAGAAAAGAATGTTTTTAGAATATGATGCAGCTGGTCCAGTAAAATGACCTCATCCTTTAAATGTATATGGGTCTTTCCTAGAACAGCCCTGCTATAAATTCCAGCTTTAAAAAAATTCTTTTCTTTTTTGTTAAAATGAGGTCATGGGGTTGGTGTTACTCTCCTGTTGTTATAAGGCTGTGTTATGTGGCATTTGGCCTCTGATGTGTGAATCTATTGCTAGGATGTGATTAATAGTTGACATTTGACCTCCTTTCCTTGTCATTATTTCTGATAGTTTCTCTTGACACAGTGCAGAATTTATCAGCATTTTTTACTCGCATAGTGACTATTTGGCTTGCTTTATAGTTGTGGTTTATATATTGCGCATGTATATTTAGTTATTCTGTCTGTTCTGTATCTCAGGCGGAGAAACTGAATTCTGATCTCGGGATCTGACCCAAGGATGACAATCTAACTAACAGTTTACAAAGACGTAGTATTATTAGTGTTTTGTAATATTGCTTAACAGGAGTTTTAAGTTGAGAGCAGAGCTTTGAATAAAGATAACGATTTTAGTTTTTAGTTTTTAAAGTCAGTCACCAGCTTCCCACATGCAGTGCATTGCCTGTGGTATCAGCCCTCAGATCTTGTATAATTGTATGTGAAAAGATGAGAGGCTGAGCAGTGAGTGGCTCAGATGGAATCTTCATATTTTCTGCACTCATTTTTGCTAGAAAATAATTGGAATTCTGGAGATTAGATTTTTAAATTCAAATACATGGTAAAATGTGTTAAATAGTAAATGTTTAATTAACAGACATTCAGTGGGTGCTGCTGATTCTCTGCGGGAATCCTACATGTTTTGTTGTTGTTTTTAGCAAATTCCAAAAATTAAAAACAAAAAAACACATTAAATCTAGTCAGGCTGAATCTGGACACTGTACACATATCATTATGAATAACATTATCTGGAAATATAACAGAATTTCAAAACTGCGATTTCCAGGCCTGTAAAAGGATTCGTTTTTGTTAAATATAATTTTTTCTGATCATGCATGACTGGAAATATTAGGTGGTGGAACCCTGAAATAAAGACAAGTCGTCTCTTTGTCATCCAGGCAGGGGAGCTGTTGAAGAGGCTTCTGACCCACGAATCTGAGACCCATCAGCCGTCAGAAAGTGAACTGTCATCTTCTTGCAGCTTGCCCTCTCTTCTGGATGACAATGTGGAAATCAAGCCCGCCAGGCCTTCCAAAACAAATGTGCCAACTGTTGGAACACAAGGTTAGGCTTGTTTGACATTTCTGATTAGCTGGCGCTTTTTTGCATTTACAAATTCTGCTTATTGCAAAGATCGGTTTCTCTGGCTTCAGATGAATAGCCTGTTTAAATACGCACAGGTGTTAAGAGCCGCGCTCAGCCAGACAGTTTAGATAAGAGAAAGAAACTGAGAGGGACTCCCCAAAAGCAGGCAAACCGCGTGAACGGCTCATTTCCAGTGCCAAAGCAGGGAAACATCAGCTCGGTGGCTCCGTTCTGATGAAGGAAGAGGAGACCTCGAGTACTCGCAGGATGCCAGAGCTCTGACCCTCATGAGAATACACTTTTGCCCAAATCTCATTTCTGACAAAGCCAGCCAGCCTTCATTCTCCCTTTAAACTTGTCTTAATCAGTCCTGCTGTTCAGATTCAAAAAGCTCCCCACCCCCCTTCCCCAGCGCTCTGTCTCTCTCTCTCTCTTTCTTTTCTTTCTCGTTTCTCCTCTGTCTCGCTCTTCCACCGTCTCTCTGAGCTGCGCTTTCCTTCTCTTTTCTTTGTTTCAGGAATTCAAAGTGCTGAAGAGGACAGTGCCGACCAAAGCTCAGTGGAAAGTATTCCTATTAGAGGTAAAAAGGCAGATCGAAGAAGCGCCCGTTCGGGAGTTCTTCTGTGCCTGTTTTGTCTTTCTCCTCACGCAGTAGATAATGGGGGTCCCTTTTTTTCCCCAACTGGATAGCTGTGAAAGGATGATCAAGGTGAATCAGAGGTCAAAGTCCCACCTGAAGAGTGGAACAGTTCCTCTAATTATCGGCAGAGAAAACAAACCCGTCTCTTTTCTTCTGGCCTAGGTACGGGTGAAACTGAGATTCTCAGAGCGCATAATGCGGTGGTTTAATTGTCCGCCGGCCGGGTTGGGGGTGCCGCACAAGATCTGTCATTGGTTCTCATTATCTGCTAAACAATGCCAGCCAGAGGCGGACTTGAAAAGACTGGATGTCAAGGCATCCTTTGAAAAGCCTCGGGTAGCAAGTCCCAGCGCCAGCTCAGAAATGTAAAACTATCCATTATTCCACTTGGCTATCTGATTTCAAACTGTGCCTTTCATGCACAGGGCTAGCCCAACAGCGCCACGGAGAGAGAAGTCCAGCTTCTCACTGCAACTAATCAAAGGCATTATGGTAGTAGAAAACCGCCTCTGCTGTCCCTGGCTGCTTATGAGCTGTTTACAGACGGCTAATGAAGACTGCGTCGAGTTCTGTTGCCTTTCGTATTACGTCACTTTGCAATCATCAGTGGAAACAGCGTCCGAACGGTGGCCTTCGCAGTCTCCGTGTCGGTAAAGCGCCGCCACGCACAATAGTGTTTTATATATATGGCGAACAAAAAGGAAATCTATAGATGCTCTTTCTACATTCTACATGCCTATATTTTGCAGTCATTACACTGGAAGAAACCAGCAACAAACAACATGCCATACTGCAGATATCAGGATAACGAGATGCTGGAAAGTATTTTGTCTTTGGGGGCATAACCACTTTGCAATTTGTTTCTCCGTCTGCTTTCGGCATTTAAAGCGGTCATACTTTTGTTTTCCAGGGCTTGTTTTCAAAAATATTTTAAGCTTGAATGCTCGCTGGTTAAAGATCTCAATTTCCAAAGTTTATAGAACATGAAAGACAGAGTTTTAAATGGAATCCTATAAGATGTGCGGCGACACAAAAGCCGGCGGGCTCTTTTTTTTTTTTTTCCCCGGAGACGGCAGCCTGTCTGTGCGTCTGGATTAGATCAATAGTTTAGTGCTCACTCACTCTGTTTTTCACCTCCGCTCTTTGCTCATCAGTGGCCTTAAAGAGCTGATGTTGTTTCATCAAACATCAGGGCTCTGGAAAGTTGGAAGTCGAGGTCTTTAGCAAATATTTGACTAGCTGCTTTTGTATTTTGTAATTTTTTTTTTTCAATAGAGACCAAAGCGTATCAGCTGCTTAAACAGTCTGTGGCACAAGAGAGGCACTGGAGTGACTCGGAGGAGGAGGATTCTGAGCCGTCAGGTAACAGAAAATAATAGAAAATGTTCTAAAGTTTTACAAAGCATGTGGTGATTTGTTTATATCCATGAAAAGTTTTATATCAAACATAATTTATTTAGTTGAAGCTTATTTAAACTGTTCTTAATATCACTATACTTGAATTGTTACATTTATTGTAACTACATTTACATTTACATTTAGTCATTTTGCAGACGCTTTTATCCAAAGCGACTTACAATTGGGGAATACATAAAGCGATTCATCTTAAAGAGGCAGAGACACAGGAAGTGCTCATAATACCAAGTTTCAGGCATTGTTCCAAATAATTAGAAGCTAGAAAGGGAAGGAATAAATAAAGAGAAAGGGTTTTTTTTTTTTTTTTTTTTTTTAGGATGAAGTCAAATAGTGTCGAAAGAGAGCCTGAGAGAGAAACTTAGTTTGCTGGTTATATGTCCAAAATGTGTTTGTAATTAATTCTTTTTAAATGGCCCATTCTCAGGAAACTGTGCCATTTGTGCCTAAAATGTTCAAGTTCATTTGTTACCCCCTCCTCAGGCCTAAAACACCAGCACCATAATTGCCATAGATATTGGGGGACAACCATAAATGAACATGTTTTTTTTTTTTTTTCTTCTTCTGTTGCCCCTAATTGTAAATCACTTTTTAATTGTAAGAGTATATGCACGTAAATAGCCCTTTCTCTTTTAAACTACCTGTACAACGCCTATTAAACCCAGTTACATTTAAAAACATAAGGAGAATTGATTGTTATTCATAATCAATATTATCTCTATTTTATCAGACAAATATAGGATATTTCTATACACATTATGATTATAGTGATCATACAAATTAACAACATTGTGTATACATGCATACTGTATAATGCATTTATTAATATTGTAGTATAAATGTGTATTAATAACACACCCTTTCCCTTCTTTTTTATTTCAATTATTTATTTGTTATCCAAAGACATTAACAAATTGGAGAGGTCTGAGGCACTCCAGGACTCTTTAACGCAAAATAGCCGGTAAGTACTTACACAATTCTGTGTGTGTGTGTGTGTGTGTGTGTGTGAAGAATATATATAAAAAAGCAATATGTGTTTGTTCTTGAAACACCCTTAGCATCATTAACACAAGTTCACGTGGGAGGCATCAGTCAAGCTGTATTTTCATTCAGAGCTTCCTCTCTCATCATCGGCATTATTTGATTGCTTCAGTAAATTAGGATTTTGAATGATGAAAAAGGATCTTGAGGGTACAATGTTTAGGTTTTCACATCAACACAAGTTCACACAATCAGCTAAGACACGCAGTCCTCCCAGCAGCGCCTCTCCTCCATGAATCCATTAGGGCAGGTAATGGATGGGTAAACCTCGTGAAGAGTAATCGCCTCTGATTTCACATGCTTTTCCGAGCATCACGTTGACACAAGGGTCGAAAGTCTCCCTCCCTGTGTCTGCGTCTTTTTTCTTCTTCTCTCTTTCTTCTTTTCTGTCTCTTCTGCCCAGTCTTTATGCCCACTCTTTGCCCGCCTCCCCTCGCTCTCTCTCAGCTAGTTTACACTATTTGCAGAGGAAAGGGTATAATGATCGCACTCTGACAGCGCTCTCTGATGGATGCCACAGTCTGCCCAATGAATGGCCTCATTAATAAACATAAGCTGTCTCTAGTGCGAGATGCTTTTGGATCATCCAGAACCTCACAGAGCTCCTGAGAGAACCCTGCCGGAGACTCTCCATCGCTCATGAAGGGTTAGAGGTTGTTTAAAGCTCACAGCAAAGATGAAGGTTAGCATTGGAGCATTTGCTTTGCTTTCAGGTAAAATATTTTGTGGCACTTTTCTTTGTGTGTGTGTGTGTGCCGTGTTGAAGAATTCCTCTTCTGCCAGTCACTTCTTGCGCTTTATTGCCTCTACAAGTACCCTGCACTCGAGCACCAGTAGAACACTACATGTGCTGTTCCCTCGTCCTCTCTGCTTTCTCGCTCTCTCGTCTCCGTCACTTACTGCTGTCATTCTGTCACTGAGCCGATGGGCACATTAAAAGACCTACTGGTTCGGACCAAAACTCCAGACAAAATAGTAATAAAGCAAAATAAAATAAATCAAGTGCCTCTCTTTCTTACCCGTAATTATGATTTTGCGCTTAAGCCGAGACCGTAGCTGAAGAATCAGAGCTTAAAGCAGGCGCTTTGGTGCAAAAAATGCATTTATGAGCCTTTGTGCGCCTCCTCATTATGTGTGGGGCTGATTCATTAAGTAATTGGTTTGCAGTTGTTTACATGAGTATTAAGGCCCCCTATTCAGCAGTCTTTGAGAGATACATTGTGCAAATGTTGCATGTTATGAATGCCCAATGAGAGGCGGGGGGCCAGGCCTATTGGCCAAACACTGCGCTGGGCTGAAAAGACCAGAGAAAAGCGTCAGGCGCTGCTTTGCATAGCAATGACTCGCCAATAATAAGCTTTCCAGATTAAATACATGCAGTCCATACAAGATGCAAAGAGATACTCTTAACACATTTATGTGTGTTCATTTCACTATTATAGCACTGAAGAGAATTGGGGTCTTTCATATCCACCCCCGTTTTTTTTTTCCTTAATTCCCTTCCCTGCGCTCTCCTCTCGTCAGCGTGCCGTTTTTACTGCGAAATACTTTTATCGAACACAGCGTTTATTGTGTTATAATTCAGAGGCTGTGCAGACGAACCAGGCTGTATTTGTTACGCCTGTGTGCCGCAGTGATTCAGGAAGGAGAGCGCTGGAATAAGCAGCTGCACTCCATGTAAAGACCTCTTGTTCCTGCGCTTTGTTTAAGGCTGCATGCCACAGCTTCCTCCTCTTCAGCCGCTATTGTGTCCTCTGCTACTGCAGGCATGTAGCGCAGATCTCGCTCGCTCGCTTTTTCTTAATGTCCCACTCTGTTGCTTTATGAAAAATAACAGGTTAGGATTAGTGGTGGGTTTGTTTTTATTTTCAAATTTTTGTCTAGATGGTCTATATTGTTTTTATTCATTTTTATTTTAGTTTAAGTACATCAAGTAGAAATATTGCAATGAGAAATACAAATCTGCCAAATAGCTAAAATTATTATTTTTGAATATTTTATTTCAGCGTTAACGTTTAATTCAAGTAACAAAAATGTTCCTTTTTATGGTTTTCGTTTTAGTCAACTAAAATAACACTGAGTGGGTCTTCAGCTGTCCACCAGTGAATGAGTGTGTGCGGAGTGGTGGGTGTAACGGGGGGTAGCACTAAACAGTAGTAGCCAGTGGGGGTCACTCTCTTTCTTTGTGCCTCTCTTCATCCACCTGCTTTGTCTACTAAAAAAGAATATCCTCTATACGCATAACCACATCTATTTCCCTGAGCCAAAAATGACGCTTTCTTTATTTCCGAGGTGAGGTCTTCATTTTGTGATACTACCAGAGTTGAAAAAAATAAATAAATAAATAAAAAATGGCAATGAATGCAGTGACCCAGTTCCCTTGAAGTGCTGTCTGTGTGTACACTCCACAAGTAAATAGAAAAGCCCCCCTGCCTGTTCTCCTGCAGTTCTGGTTCTTGGCCAGCAGAGGGAACTCATATTTAGCCCAGCCGTTGGTACCAGGACAGTGGCAGCCGGTGACAAGTAGAGGGCGCTCTCTCTGCTGCTCTGAATCGTTACCTCACTCCAGAGCTCTTGGCTCTTTCAGGGGGTCTAATCAATGGTAAATCAGAGCTGCTGTGGGTCACAGCTGGGACCGGTGTAGGAGGTGCTACTGCTACCTTGCACAAACACTGATCCAAAGAGCGTGTTCTATTAGCATAGCTGTGGAGGCGTATAGATGTTTATATTCATATGCTCTATTCTCGTGATAGGTATAGATCCTTTTATATTTATAGACTGAAAAATAAAATTGGTGTAGGAACAATTTTCACTCAAATTGCTATTAATTTCACAATTATTTGCAATGAACTGGCAAGTAACACACTGAATTAAACATGGAATTAAGTAAAACATGCAACATCTATCTATCTAATAAATTACATTTGCTTTTTGTTTTTTTAATATAAGTGAACATCTGCAATTTTTGACATGACACGCATGCATTTTGTTTTACTTTATAAACAGACTGTTTCAAAAGGAACAATATCACAATGATATACTTTCATCAAATGTAATGGCAGAGCTATATTTGTACGTGATCACAGGTATTATGAAAATAACTTGGCCCAGACAACAAACGCAGACTAACCGCAGTCTATTTACATGAAGCGTATTGCTGCATAGGATGCCGAGAGACGTCTTTTATTCATAGCTCATAGATATCATAACAACAACCCACACACCCCATATATTAATGTATCAAATGCTTGCCTAAAAACACACTGGGGCACTTTTCATCAAATATCACAAATACATCCAAATGCTCAAAACAACATGAAACAGAGGGAGAGCGGAAAAAGTAAACGCCGGAGCGGAGGGAAATAGAGAGAGGTTGCCGTCAAAGCAGTAATTTGCATCATTTTACACATTACATTCACCTCTGTGTATGAGACGCAGCCAAACAGTGGCCAGCCCTGTCTTACATATTCAGATTCGTTGCCTCAATTAAGTGAACCTCAGTGCAAGATGAACTGGCATAAATGTTTATGGAAATGGAATATTAGATTGGAGGGTCAGTGGCATTCACAGCTCTCTATGATAATAGTGTCTTGAAATCAGACTCGTCACTGTCTGAAGTGGCCCAGCTGATAGAGCATTCCCATGGCAAGCAAGTTATATAAAAGAATAGCCCTATTTACCCACCCAAACATGTATTTATTATTGAGCTCATCATGACTAAAGGGGGAAAAAGCCCTCAAATTTTGCTTTAGCGTTCGCTGCTGGGAAAGAGAAAGGCCTCCCGTAATTTCAGCTTTCAATTTGAAAGGGAGATGAAAAATTGTACACAAGATGTTTGTTTGTAAGTTTATTCATTTTTGCAGACAGTATTTAATTTTTATAAATCCCATAAAGCGTTTTTAAGCGCAACCCATCGTTATTCAAAACAAGTCCTTTATGTCAAACTTTCATCAGCAATTCCTATAGTGTCAGTTTATATACTAGGACATGACAAAACGTACTCCTGGATTACAAAATAAATAAATAGATAATGTATACTATGCAATAAGTGTGGTCAAAAAGTTTTTAAAAAAATTTTTTTATGTTATTTAGAAAGGACACATTAAATTGATCAAAAGTGACAGTAAAACATTTGTAATGTTATAAAAAATATTTTTAATTTCAAATATAATATTTTGATTTATTCAGAAAAATGTATCATGTTTTCTATAAAAACATGAAACAGCATAACTGTATTCAACATAGATAATAATAAGAAGAAATGTATTGTAAGCGGCATATTAAAAGGATTTCTGAAGGATCATGTGACACTGTAATGGTGCTGATTTGCCATCACAGAAATAAAAAACCTGATCTTTTAAATTGTAGTAATATTTCACAAAAATACTGTTTTTGCTGTATTATATTTTGGATCTAATAAATGCAGTATTGGTAACTTTTTAAAATAAGGTAGTGTATGTGAGGAGTAATGTACAGTGTACAGTCATTTATTTGCAGCTGCTTACCAAATAAATAATCATTTCTTTTTTTTTTTTTTTTAATGCAAGAAGAATGAAATCTACCAAAATTATACTGTCAGTCATATTAAAAAAAAAAACAAATCACAGAGAGCATAAGCATAATAAATATACTATAACAAATTATGCTACACGAAAGTATTTCTAATGCTCATGATACCTGTTTTGAATGTGCTCCCAACATGCTGTCTGTGCAACACAAATCTCAAATATCTCCAAATATCTGCTGCATCATATTTAATAAAGACTGTGCTCAGTCCACCTTAAAGGGCCATTTTGAGCAAGAGGATGATTTCTGTTGCATTGTTGTGCTTTGCAAGACTGCACCCTTAATAGTATGTTTCTACGCCTTTCTTGGGTTTTGCTTCTCCTGAAGTCATCAAAGTAACCTTCACGATTGGTCTACTATATATTGTAAACTTTGATGAAAAAGAATTCAGCCGCCAGTATCTGTTTCAGAAAGGTTTTTCACAGACTTCATGCCAGTCACGTCCTTTGACCCTGGCAGTGAATGCATCTGTGGTACTTTTTGTATCTGTCTACTGTAACTTTGATGCTCTGTGTTTTATGAGTTTGGAGTTGTATTCTCATTGAGCCAAAGGTGATTTATGTAACTTGTTCGTTCTGACCCTGATCATAGCATCTGCATACATGCATCAATAGAACTGATGAAATGTCGTACTTTGTACAGAGATGCTGTGGAAACAAAAGAGCTAAGCTGAATTATATGAGAGCCAGCCTAATTGAGTTCAACTGCATCTTTACAGCTCCTTTGGTCAGTGTCAAGGTTGCGCACACGTGACTGAATTTGCCGTCGGGTCGGCGGGACGCACGTGAATACACATACAATCAGCGTTTCGTTTATTCATCCAAATGCATCAAAGGGAAACTAAATATTCTTACTCTTGCTCCCAGAATCCTTTAAAGTACATGGACGTGAAAAAGAAATCAATGATATGGATGTATGAAGACATGGAGGGTGAGGATGAGGGTGAAGATGAAGACGTCATTGTTGAGATCTGAATAGCCCTGTGCTGATGTAAATGAAGAAGGAAGCCTGTATGAAAAGTAGCGTGAGCTTTTGCATATGCATCGATGCAGATCAAAGGCTTGTCAGGGGTCATGCATTTACATAGAGATATCAGTGATGCTATGGGAACCCGGCAACCCGGCGCTCAGTCCACTTATGAATAGAGAGCCCTGACCGGGTCCTTCAGCGCCATTAGAAAAGAAGTCAAGGAAGTTTATTTGGCCATTCGCCACATCTGAGGGGAAATGATGTTCTTCAGAGTTTGGTTAGGTACCTTTGAAAGAAAAGACAACGTTTTGGTAAGAGATGATGGCTTCCTGGATCATTTGTGTGTTGTTTCTAAATTGATGAAATGATGTGTCTCTGATTGTATGATATGGTTCAAATGTTTATAGAGGTTTCTTTTTTTGTGTGTGCTTTTATGTTGTGAAACAAAATGTTATTGTTATTACAAATGTGTAGTTTTTTTTTACTATTATTTCTTACAGGAAGACTGCAAAAAGTAAAGCTTTCTCTGCTGTCCAGTCAAAGGGTAAGACCGCTGTACAAATGACTAAAGTGTTTAAAACGTGGTGTTAAATGTGTTAAATGCAGCTGCCAGCACATCTTTATTTTAATTCTTACGATCCACATTAAGATACACTACTACTTGTGTACTGTTTACTGTGCTGCCTACATTTTGTGAATACACTACCAATCAAAAGTTTGGAATAATTACAATTTTTAAATGTTTTTGAAATGACTGCATTTATTTAATCATTAATACAGTAAAAACAGTACTATTTTGAAATATTACTAAAATTTAAAGTGGCTGTTTACTATTTTGAATATGTTATAAAATGTAATGTATTCCTGTGATGGTAAAGTTGAATTTTCAGCAGGCATTACTCTTTAATGTCACCTTCAGAAAACATTATTAATATAGTTTCTTATTAATAACAATATTGAAAACAGTTTTTGTGATTTCAGGATTCTTTAATGAGTAGGTAAGTTCAACTGAACAGGATTCATTTGAAATAGAAATCCTTTGTTACATTCTAAATGTCTTTACTGTCACCGTTGATCAATTTAATGCATCATTTCATTAATTAAAGTATTATTATTATTTAATTTTTTTACTTAGACTACCATTCAAAGGTTTGGGGTATCACGGTTTCCACAAAAATATGAAGCAGGACAACTTTTTTTCAACGTCGATGATGATAAGAAATGTTTCTTGAGCAGAAAATCAGCAAATTAGAATGATTTCTGAAGGATCATGTGACACTGAAGACTGGAGTAATGATGCTGAAAATACAGCTTTGATCACAGCAATAAATTACATTTTAAAATAGATTACGATAGAAAACAGACATTTTAAATTATAATAATATTTAACAATATTACTGTATTTTTGATCAAATAAATAAAGCCTTAGTGAGCATTAGAGACTTCTTTCAAAAACATTGAAAAAAATCTTAGTAGTGTGTGTCCTTTTACTATGTGTGTTACCTATATTTTGTACAACCTCCCAACACCCAAAATCATTTTATATCATGTTCATGGGCAAGTTCATCTCTGCCCCCTTACTCCAACAGATGTTAATGGTGTACGTATATATTTTTGCTTGCAGCATTTTGGGGAGAATCAGATGACAGCAATTCTGAGATCGAAATGGCCTTGCGTCCTCAGTCCCGCAACACCAGCAGCCATGACTTTGATGATTTTTATGATTAACGTTTTTCTTTTGTGAGCGCTCACTGTCGAGTTTTTTTTTTTCAACGAGCAGTTAATACGTTTGAAAGAGATGCCTTTATACGATCGCAAAACAAACAAAAATCTTCACTGAGGAATGAGTGCGACATTCCACGAAAACAAAAAAGAGCCATCCTCTTTATTGTGGCCAAAGACTGTGAAGGGTTTTCAAAACATGTCGGTGTTAACCCTGCTTGAATCTCTTTAGCTGAACAACACTTGGACCTGGTTGAAATAGATTAAACTTGGTTTTTAAAGTGATTCCTTTGCACTGTGCTGAATATTACGCATTTTAGATGCTGCAGGTACCTGGCGGTGAGTTGGAGTGGAATGCTCTGAGTCAACTCCTATGAAAAGCCAGTGCACAATGGCCACTCTGCATGCTGCTGAAACACCTTTGAACTCACTCAAGTACCCCTGGCCCATTTAGGAGGACAAAATGCGTTGTCTGATTTCTTGGACCGTGTTGTATATTGTGGCATGTTTCTACTGTATATCAGCCCTTCTGTGATGCCAAAATATTTCAGTGTTTATTGTTTCTTTATATTTTAAAGTTGTTGTTTTTTTTTTTTAATTTCCACAAGAGGTTTTTTGAAACCTTTAGTACAAGAATCCACAGATCACACCTGTTACATAGATTGTCGTTCATTCAAAACCTGCTTGTGCTTTTTAGGGTCTTACATGTGTCCTTTCACGATGCAAGAGACTTGTTTGGAATCTCGTCCTTAGAGGTGCTGAATGAAAACTGTCACAATTTACATCAGATTAGATAATGCACATACATTGCCTCAGCAAATTGATATGAATTTCACAATGCTTGTATTATCTGTTCACTCTGTAAGCAAAAGGCAAGATTAATGAAGACAATTGTAACAACAGAAGACACTATACTATCAATACTGTAAATGTTGCTTTAAGCACTGTTGTATAATGCAATAACAAAATGTTCTGTCTGTATGACTGAATTGATAGCTGACCTTTTGACCTTTGGGTGAGTTACACTAATTTTGCTTCCTTTGTTTATCATGTGAAATGACTCATCTTCCTCTCTTCCTTGAATGAACATTGTGAACAGTTATGGTTACCATGTGAGATACCATAACACATATTCATTATGTTTGAGTGCCTTATTTTGATGTAATTTAATGAATACATACAAAATAATCAAACCAGTTTAAAAATTATAAGTATGCCAAACTATTTGTTGATCAGCCTTTAAAATTTATTGTCAATAAATTACTGAAGGAGAAGAGATGTAAATGAAAAGTATACATTAGTGTAAAAAAAAAAAATAACAATAAAAAATCTGTGAAATTTAGGTTAAAAAACAGCATCTGTGGTTGCCAGAAATTTACCATAAAAATGACTGCAACATTTTAGCTTTTACATTTTTACCTTGCATTGACAGTTATGATACAATGTTCATATACCATCCTATTGAAGTACTAATCTGTTTTGTACCATTATAATATACTGACAGTTACCAAAATCAGGTGGTGATGAGAAAGTCATTTGATGGGCCAAAACTCATCACAAGTAGCCTTCCCTCAAGCTGATGATGTAAATACTAATATGTGACCCTGGAGCACAAAACCAGTCTTAAGTCGCTGGGGTATATTTGTAGCAATAGCCAAAAATACATTGTTTGGGTCAAAATTATCCATTTTTCTTTTATGCCAAAAATCATTAGGATATTAAGTAAAGATCATGTTCCATGAAGATATTTTGTAAATTTCCTACCGTAAATATATTAAAACTTCATTTTTGATTAGTAACATGCATTGATAAGAACTTCATTTGGACAACTTTAAAGGCCATTTTCTCAGTATTTTGATTTTTTTTGCACCCTCAGATTCCAGATATTCAAATAGTTGTATCTCAGCCAAATATTGTCCTATCCTAACAAACCATACATCAATGGAAAGCTTATTTATTCACCGTTCAGATGATGTATAAATCTCAGTTTTGAAAAACTGACACTTATGACTAGTTTTGTGGTCCAGGGTCACATATATCGAAGTTGCTCAGTGTTATACACACAAATAAATGCTTTCTTGGTAACACACATGGCACTAAAATAATTCAATAAACATTAACTTAACAACATTAGATGCAACATAAAATCCTAGTGTACATAAATGATAAGAAAAAAAAAAGAAAAATCAAATGTGGAATGTAATGCAGAAAATGTCAGTTTACATTTTTCACTGTAAATTATACAATGTTCTTTTTCATTACCAAAAACTGCAAATATAACTGTATTTTAATGTAAAGTTGAAAAAAATAGTTTGATTTAATACAGTTATTCACTGAAACTTGTCGAGCTATAAACAGTTTTAATTTTTACAGCACTTTTACTTTCCCCCCCATTAAAAACTCAATCACTTTTTACAGTGGTATGTATAGATGTATGTATTTTGAGTTATTTGAACATTTTGATTGACACTGAATGTCCACGGCTTTCTCACCCAAAGGTACATGCCTCACTGGCCCCACAGTTGCATGTTCTATGACCAAAAACATTCATATGAGGCTCCTGTAAAAATGAATTTCTGTACACAAAGAATGTTTTTGTACAGATCTGATGTACAGTTGCATGGAGGCTGTGTATATACAACAGTAATCTGTAATGCTAGACTTCAACGCTCAAGGTGAGCTAGGCAATGTATAGATGAGAGCACACAGCATCGTGGGCAAAAGAACCCTCAGCATCGCTCTAGACCATTGGGCCCTTCCATCTAATGCACAAAATCAAATTATAATTAACCACATTTAAGTTGGAGCAGCAAGTCCCTCCTTATAGGTTTCCTGTGATCTCTGCCTCTTTTTTTCCGCTTCATGCCCATGGAGTAATTAATATGGTAAGACATCATGTTCGGTGAATTCCTTTGAGATGGGTTTGCGAAAGCTGTTAAAGCCGAGAGGCTGAATTAGTATTCATGCAGATTTTCTCGCTACTAGTCCCCTCTCCCATTGGGACGAAAGGCTAGATTGGGTAGACAGACAACGTTCATCCTTGATTATGTGAGCGGAATGCCGCCCGGCTGCATGAGGGGAGCAGGAAAAGGGCCGTTCCTTGGGCAGCAAATCAATTTCTGTGATCTGCTAAATGGAACAACAACAGTGTGATACTTTAACCCCACACATCAGGGCACGGAAATAAATAAATAAAGGTGCACGCTGAGTTAGGATGATTACTGGCCATTACCTATAGTCTGGGTTTCTCCATCAGTTACCAACCATTTAGGGTGAAATTTTGCATATGCCATGATTGTGCAGTGGCATTAATGTACTGGTCATATCTCAATTAGCGTGAACTCCAAATCCAGCTATTATTCAGAAGTACTGTAAAACATCCAGCCAGGTTTGTTTTGCTAATAACTGGCGCTGAATATACTTATTTTTTTCCCGGAAAACCAATGAGTGCTGCCATGAAGGATTCTAACTTCCGTTGAACTGTTCCAGCGTCCATAGTAAACCATGTTAATACTGGGCAAAAAAATAAATAAATAAATATTTAAAGGGGTCATAGATAACGACTTCACCTTCTTAACTTTAGTTAGTGTGGAATGTGGCTGTTTGAGCATAAACAACATCTTACGACGCTCAAAGTTCAGTGCAAAGGGTGAAATTATCTTTTACAGAATTCACTTTTTAAGGCCTACAACAAAAGGCTGGTAGGGACTTCCTGGATGTGTGACATCACAAACCCTGAAATTTACATAAACCCTGCCCCCAGGAACATGCAACAGAGAGGGTGGGGCCATTTTGGGCTGCTTTAGAGAAGAGAGTGTTGTTGACATGCCGTCCAAACCTTGTTATTTTCACACCGATTGCAGGGCCTCTTTGTTCGGACTTTCTAGGGATGCTGGACTTATGGAGCAATGATTAAAATTTATTTTAACTCGGTTCCTGAAAATTATAATCCAAATATAGCTCTCTGTGCTGCACATTTTTTGGAGGACAGCTTCCTCAATCTATGTGAGTTCAAAAGAATCAAAAGATAACATAAACAGCAGTAGCATTTACAAATAACAGTGTATCTAAAAAAATAAGAGACCATTCTATAATGTCCTGTAAGAGTCGTGCTTGCATAGGTTTTGCTGGATCCTCTTCAATAATATTCTCTGGGTCTGACTTGGGTTTAAATTGATAAGGCAATATTGAAGCCATTGTTTACAATACACCGTGCATGCAACTACCCATTACGGTAAGAGACATGAAATTTCCCGGGCAATGTGCACTAGCGAATCACAACACACTGGGCCAGCTAACCAATCAGGGCCCATTGCGAATTTCTGAGGGAGGAACCAGGAAGTTAACAAACCTTTTTTTGAACAGAACAGAAAAGCAGTGTAGAATGAAGATAAAATATGTGAAAAATAATGTGAATTTTTAAAAATAATGCATGAACACATTACTGTGCACCCCATAAACACAATCAAGCCTTCAAAAAAAGCTGGTAGACCACCCCTTTAAAAAGAAACTTAAGAAAAAAGTGGACAAAAGCTATCAAAAACTTCACTGCTATCCAAAGCTGTGTGTAGGATATTAACTCCCACCTGTTATCAATGTAGTTAGCCTCAGACCGCTTCATGTCATCTACCCACTCATTAAACTTTGACAGGTGAGACGATGCCAAAAGACAGTCATTGCAAGCGTCAGCACTACATTTGTAAAAATAAAGGTTGTGTGAAAAACCTTTCCATTCCACAAAGTGTTCTTTATTGTGGAAAAATGTTCTTCAGATTTTTTTTAAATATTCTTAACACTTAAGAATACATTATGGCATCAATGCAAGTTCCCCTTTTGGAACCTTTATTTTTATGGCCATTTTCATAAGTTTACCATTCCATTATCAGCCAGGAAAACAGGCTAATTTGACTATAGTCGCACCAGAAATATAAAACAGTTTTCCGGTAAGATTTAGGCAAAACTTCCACGTTCAGGAAAACGTGTCATTGAGATACTGTGTTGCACATTTATCACTCAGCCACTGTTATCAACTGTTCCTTGTTCAGCTTAAACGTGTCATTTGCTGCACGTGCATTCCATCGAACGGTTTCGAAGATGTTGCCAACAGCTATTTGAGGGCCTTATGCTTTCTTTGCTCTGAATCTGTCGTGCGCCCTTTGCTACCTGCTCTCGTCCGAAGGTGACCCTGCCCTCTTGTTAAGTAGCCCAGATTGTGAGCTTTGACTTCCCATTGGATAATTAACCCAAAGCTGAGTCTTATCACAGCTGTCTAGCAATCTGGCACGAGGTAATTCACTGCTCCCTGAATGCAGGGCCAAAGCACTGGCACCTTATGCTCTGTGATTGAAGACAATCTCCTGAGATGAACAGAATTAATCATCGCAGATAAAGGAGAACCTGTTTTTCTTGTGTCTCTTTGGCTTCCACAACTATTGACTTTCCACTCCGCAGCTCTGCGCGCAAACATCGTCGAGGGCTCAAAAGGGGTCACCTCTCGCATTCACTCGTCGCTCGTGTCCTATATACGGATGTGCTGTGTTTTTAACCTCTGCACTTCAAGCATTCAGGCACAGTTCATAACCTGCCGTTACATCTGTAGCGTTTCACTTCATCCTTCTTTGTCTGTCCTACCGCAGGGAATACAAATGTTTATAGACTGAAGGGTGTAGACTCCATCTGGGAAAGCAGAAGTCACATTACGGTAATCTCTGCCTGGATTAAATCTGTTGTTCATGGAGATGTTAACAAAGGTGATAAAACAAGATTAGCCAAGACACACAGAGCGGGGATTGTGGAGTGTGTTCTTATTAGCATGCACTGTGCTCTGGAGAAGAGAGCACGCTCAACTCTCCTCACGGGGGGAACAGGGTTCAGCCATTAGCATGAATAGGAAATGCTAATTTAAAGCCTCAGACACCTGCTCTTCAGCAGCGGTCCTAGCTATGCACAGTGACAGATTCTAGCTACTGGCATAAATATATATATGCAGGACCACCGTTAGGGGAGCTTCTTTGAGACGGTTGCTTCCCAAGCTACAGGCTAACCATCATTTGAAGAAGATAATCTACTGGGAAGCTACTCTTTTGGAAAGTAGCTACTTACCAACAAAGACAGGCTACTAATCCAAAGTAGCAAGTGAAGTTATGTACGGAAACAAAATCTTTTACTTCCCCACTCCACAAAAGGTACTTACCATGTAACTAAGTCATGGATTAGACTGTACTTACAGTTTGTAATTATGTAGATGTAATAGGCAGCTACTGTTACACATATGTATCAGACCGAGTCTGCTACACAGCTACTTATGTAACCAAAAGATTGTTACATATGTGTTGCAGACTTTACACAACGTAATTATAAATGTAAGTACACAGACACAAGCTACTTAAAATAAAGTGTATCAAGATTGTACTTAAGTGTACTTCATGTATATCTATACTGTCCACCTTATCCAGCTGCACCTTAGTTTGATTTAACCCAACAGTACACAGCTAAAATACATGTAATACATTTCTAATTACATTACAATTACAGAATATTACACAAACATAAGCTACTTAAAGTGTATCAAGATCGTACTTAAGAGTACAAGTAGCTGTGTAACAGACTTGGCCTGTTACATATGTGTAACAGTAGCTTCCTATTACATCTACATAATTACAAACTATAATTACAGGCTGTTCCATAACTTAGTTACATGGTAAGTACATTTTGTTTCATGTAAGTATAATGGCTACTACTAAGTACTTAATTAGGTAATTACTCTGTATTATGACACCTTAAAATAAAGTGTTACCAAATAAAGTGTAACCTAATTGAATATATAACTGTAATAAATGTTTGTAATTTTAACAGTAAAGACTGTAAAAATGCTACAGTAAAACCTGTTAGGTTACGTTGAAAAATCATAATAAATCTAATGGGTCTTTTTTAAGTAATTTTACAGTAAAATGCTGTCAGATGTACAGATTTTGGAAGTAAAGACAAAGAGTCATCTTCTTAAAAAATAATAAGCTGATATTCCTACAATTCACTGCATTAGACATTGATTGCATTTTGTTTAAAAAATTATGTTTCTCTGTTTGTTTCTTTGATTTTTTTTTTTTTTTTATCGGTCATGTGCATTTGGGCTTTATGTTACATCTTACACCATGATGGTATTTTGTATTTGTGTGTATGACACTGTGTACCTTTCTACTCCGCTTGAGATAAGGCTACTTCCTCGTGTCTATTTACCGCCTGTATTATTACAATGGATATCAGTATATAATACAAGTACAAAACAGAGTAGTAATATAGGTTTAGCATTTGATTTAGAGTTGGTTGATTGCAATTATCCATAATTTACTTTTATTACTATAGTAAGTACACCGTAATTAAAATAAGCAAGGACATTGTAAACAAAGTGATATCCAAGAACAATGAAGATATTTTAATGAATAAACATCTTAATTAGAAGGAAATTATTAATCTAGAACAGATACATGCAGACTAAATACAAGCAGTCAAAAGCATAGTGATGAACGGCTTAAGATGAGAAATGATGCATTGAATCTTTTTCTCTTTTTTAACTGCTTTATTAATACTGTGGACCAACTTAATCAGACATCCCTACACTGTCTACCAGTAATTAAATCTCTTAATTGCTTTGAACACTCGGACATGAGTCATTGCGGCAGTGATATATGTGCCAGACAACACTACATATATGTATATATATAGCTTTTTATATCACCCAGCCCTGAAGCTTGCTCTGTGGTAAAGCACTAAGGCATTATTGACATATGTGACCTTGGACCACAAAACCAGTTATAAGGGTCAATTTTTCGAAATTGAGATTTATACATCATCTGAAAGCTGAATAAATAGGATAGGATCGGACAATATTTGGCCGAGATACAACTATTTGAAAATCTGGACTCTGAGGGTGCAAAAAAATCTAAATATTGAGAAAATCGCCTTTAAAGTTGACCAAATGAAGTTCTTAGCAATGCATATTACTAATCAAAAAATAAGTTGAGATATATTTACAGTAGGAAATTTACTAAATATCTTCATGGAACATGATCTTTACTTAATATCCTAATGATTTTTGGCATTAAAGAAAAATTGGTAACACTTTATTTTACGGTTACATCTATTAGTTGCTTATTAGCATGCATATTACTAGAATATTAGCCATGTATTAGTGCTAATTAAGCACACATTAATGCCTTATTCTACATGAGCTTATTCTACATCCCTAATCCTACCCAATACCTAAACTTAACAACTACCTTACTAACTATTAATAAGCAGCGAATTAAGAATTTATTGAGGGAAAAGTCATAGTCAATAGTTAACAAGTGCTACCTATTCTAAAGTGTGACCGAAAAATCTTTTGACCCACACAATGTATTTTTGGCTATTGCTACAAATATACCCCAGCGGCTTAAGACTTTAAGTCGGCATGACTTCCTGTAAAGGTGTTTTTAAATCATACATATTGTGGTATTGAGAAAAGCACTATGCAAATAAATGTTTTTCATTGTTGCCTCAGATTGCACAGTTGTAAGTAAGCAATAAGGTACAAGAGGCCGTGCTGTATCGTGAATAAATCGCGGCTGAAGGGCGTCGTTAGGCACGACGCGAAGCGGAGTGCCTGCAACCCCTTCAGCCGTGATTTATTCACCATACAGCACGGCCT
>JAFVLL020029543.1:0-11440 GCA_021397915.2 Tor tambroides | reverse complement strand
TTTCACAGTGATATTTTCCCCCCACATTCAATTGTTTTACTTCAATGATAGATTAGAATTTTGTGAATTTTTTGAATGAAAGATCAAAAGGATAACCGATGCAGATTTATTTTCACAGCCGCCTTTGCTCGTATTTATCAAGGGTGCCAATATTAGTGGAGGGCACTGTACTATTTGAGTTCGGGGACACTCCATCTTGATCGGGAGCAGATAAATAATCGTAATGACACCACACAATAGAGGATTTTTCGGACAACAAAATAGTTTACGACAAATTTAGAATTGGGCCACACCCCACGATTGTTCGGGGGTGCAAATCGGCCTTAAAATCGTCTAGTGTGTGGCCAGCCTAAGTAAATGAAGGCTGTTCTAATGTTATGTGATCTTTCCCAAGCATTCCAATATGCGAATAGTTTCATAACAACATGAGCCGCTTAAAATTATGAAAGTTACCAACATAACTGATATTTAAAATGGTAAGCAAGCGCTGCTTTGTTTACGTTTCGTATATCTGCATATATCTTGGATATCCTTGTTTTGGTTTCTCCTTTTAAATGACATATATATATATATATATACTATTGGTAGTTGCTGATATAGACAGCTAATTCCTCTCACGCAGGCACAGAACGCACATGTTAGTTTGCAGTCGGTTGTAGTCTGAGCGGTGTGTTCGAGCACAGCTTTTTGTCCAGAAGCTACCAACGCAAGGCGACAACACCGCCGGCTTTTGTCGCCACTAGTTCTTTGAAGTTGGCTTGGTGTGTCCTGGCCAGTCTAATCAAGTTGTGACCATGTCCTTATGCCTTTTGTTTTGTATCTTTAGGTTCTGTGTTAAAAATGACAGTGTGAATGCTAAGCGAAACGGGACTAAATGTATAATTTTCTTATTTGTCCATAGAAAAAAGAACCAAGAGAATTGAACTACATATTTGTCTCATATTTGTCACTGTGGTTTGGATCTTGTTTTGACTCAGGCTCTGTCCCTCCCTTTTTGCAGACTTTCCAGGTCAACGAGGACTGCAGAACTTTAGAACTGTCCTTGTTAAACACTAACTAGCTGACTAGTTCAAATTCTGTTCAACATGCTGCAGATGCTCCTCTGCACGCACACACATGATATAGTAGCCAGACCTTTTTGTTTATGGACATGATGTGACCTTCCGGAAGCCTGTCCCATTAAATCCAACAGCTCAAAATTGTAAACAGTATCGTATGGTTAACATAATGATTCAACGTAAAGCAACAACACAGATTTGAGCACAGGTTTTTATGTACTGCTCACTAATAAAAACATAATGACACATAAAATGCAGCTTTAATATTTGTAATGTCGTAACCTTTTTATAAAAGCAATAAAGTGTGATTATATTTACAGTGTACTCCACTGCTTAATTATAAAATGAATTTTTGAATGCACTACATCCTGAGCTGTTGTAAAATAAAGCAATTAGTAACATTATTACTATTTTGTTTCATATTTATGTTTAATGTTTACACAGTAGATATTTTTACGCTGTTTAGATGTTGTGCTGCTGAGTGATACTCTCTCTTACTGAATCAGCGTGTGAATTGCTGTTTTCTTTAGGTAACTAAAGTATGTGTTTGTTTGTCACTGATGTAAACGGTGAGAACAGTAGTTCAATAATCTCCAAATGGCCGCTCTGTCCTTCTGCCAGCCTTGTCGATTCTTTACGGTGTTCTTTCATTAAGGATTTGGCAGTACTGTGTGTCTGTGGCCCCTGAAGGCAGGGGAATAAATATGGCACGAGGAGTGTGGAGAGCTTCCTCTGGTGCCTCTGAAACTCTTAAACGGCATACTGGGGGAAAGCAGACCTGGCACTGTGCTGGTCCTGGCAAACCAACTTTCTTCCTTCATCCCTCATTCTCAGCGCTCTATCCATCCTCTGTTCCTCTTTGATGTGGCGTTTGGCATAGAACAAGGCATGAAGAGCCCAGCTGAGCAATGGATTTATCCTTGATAGGAGAAAATCAAAAGACTAAAACTGAATTACCATCCACCTTGCAGCACTCATGTGGTGAATGTGGGAGGTGAAATGAAGAGTCATGGGGTTATACATGTGTTTATGTGCTGGAAATGAAAGGAACGCAGACAAACAGAGAAGACAGGAGAAGGTGACATCCACAGGATACTCGGAAGAAATGAAAAGCCTCTTTGATTGAGAGCGACAGTCACCTTCTCTTGATCTAGTACCAGACACAGGAAAGTACTGTCAGCTGTCCTACAAATACCTGGCACTGTACACCAACCTCTGATTTGACCTGCATGACACAAACACAATTTCTAGTGAAAGTTTTAGAACTGATGTTCATCAAGGGCGTTCATGATGGATTAGTTTACCCAAAAAATGAAGAGAAAATTTGACTATTGATTCAGGGTTGCCAGGTCTGCATAATAAAACAATCCCAATTGGTACTCAAAATTAGCCCAATCACAGCCAAATCTATCCCAATTGCGTTATGGGGAAAAACAGTGTTTCGCTTCAACTCGCAGTCTAAAAAAACAACCCATGGCAACAGTATAAAAGTAGCCTAATTCTGTGTAAAAAATGTGGATATGGCAACACTGTATTCTAATGTAGACTCAAAGTTTCAAGCCTCAAAAAAGCTTAAAAGCAACATAAAATATCATAAAAGCAGTCCATATACACTGTTCCTAAATCTTCTGAACCCATGTTCAACTTTATTCACTGAAAATCTTCCCATACCACTGCAACTGGATCTTTGAGTAAATGAGAACTAAATTAACTATTTACCTGAAAATCTAAATCTTTTTTTTTTTTTTTTTTTTTACATTTTTTTCTACTGTGACTTTAAGACTTCTGTATGTAAATGATGTCAGATATGATTGGTTAGACTCTGCCTACCAGTGTAGTTCATCCAGTTTGTCATGTGTTGGTCAATATTATATGTACATTTTTATTTTATGTAAATTTAGACTAGATATATTTATGTATTTGGTAGATGCTTTTGTAACACTTCATTTTAAGGTGTCCTTGTTACACGTTACATGTACTTACTATTATAATAACAATAAATTATGCATAAAACATGCAAGTAACCCTAAAACAAACCCTAATCCTAACCCTACCCATATAGTAAGTACATGTAGTTAATTAATATTACTCAGTATGTCAGGGTTCTGTCGTGTGTCATGTGTTCCCGCCTCTTGTGTCCTTATTTGGTTTGTTTCCTGTCCCTGTTTCATGTGATTATTAGTTAAGTCTGTCCAGCTGTGTTCGTAATTATCTTGTGTATATTAGTTCCTGCCCGTTCAGTTTCGTGTCGTCTGGTCTACTCGTTACTCCCGGTGTTCCTGTGTGTTTGCCTTGCCTTGTCCTGCCTTGTCTTGCCCTGATGTCCATTAAAGACTGTTAATTTGAGTTTACGTCCTCGTCCGCATGTTCTTGTGTCCTCCCTCGTGTGTGCACCGTGACAGAAGACCAGACCAAAACAGTAAGCGGCGCCCCTTCACCTCGTTTTGTTTTCCGTTTTCAAAAGTCTTTGGTTTTGTTTCTGTTTTGTTTTTGTTGGTCTGCCCCGCGACGCGGAAGTCGCCGCTCGTTCACGCCGCGGTCCGCGGCTCGGATCCTGTCCGCCGCCGTCCGCGGCTCCCCAGTCCAGATCATGGACTGCCGCTCGTTCACGCCGCGATCCGCGGCTCGGATCCTGTCCGCTGCCGTCCGCGGCTCCCCAGATCACGCCGCCGACCCGCCTCTGACTCAATGCCCGCCAGTCCGCCTCTGACTCAAGCCCGCCGGATTGCCGCTGACTCATGCCCGTCGGCCGCTGCTACCTACTCCGTGGATCAAGCTCGCCACAGCCCGCCAGGGAGTGCCGGTTATGTTTGCTGTGCCCACAGTGAATATTTTAACTACCATGTCTTGTCTTGTCCGTCGGAGCACTGCTCGGGGGCGCAGCGGCTCCTTGTCTTGTGGCCATGGAGGCCAATCCAGCCGCCTGCCTCCCTGTCGTAGAAGTGGAAGCGGTTGCTGAGGGAACCTTGTGAGGGCCCCTGATTCCTTGTCATGCCCATTAAGAAGCCTCCACTTCTGAGAATAGCCCAGGAGGGCTCCTGTTCCTGTGGGCGGTCCTGTCCTGTCCCTGTCGGTCTAGCCCAGGAGGGCTGTCCTGTCCCTGTCCTGTCCTGTTCCTGTCTGTCCAGCCCCGGAGGGCTCCTGATAACCTCTGGATTCCCCAAGGAAATTTTTGGGGGGAGGGGTGGGTAGTAGAGCTCT
The DNA here is from genome assembly GCA_021397915.2 of Tor tambroides. Taxonomy (NCBI): domain Eukaryota; kingdom Metazoa; phylum Chordata; class Actinopteri; order Cypriniformes; family Cyprinidae; genus Tor; species Tor tambroides. The sequence goes on along the minus strand of JAFVLL020029543.1, from coordinate 7,181 downwards.
GAGTGGAGTGACCGGGCCGAGGAATGAGGCCAAGGCCACGAAGACCACCTGCCATGGCCTCCTGAGCCCTTGCTCCGCCATGGCCTCCGGAGCTCCCTGCACCGCCATGGCCTCCTGAGCACCTTGCACCACCATGGCTTCCTGAAGCTCCCTGCAATGCAATGGGCTCCTGAGCACCTTGCACCGCCATGGCTTCCTGAGCTCCCTGCACTACCATGGTCTTCAGAGCTCCGAGCTCCGCCAGGGCCTCCGTCTGTCTGTTTCGCTCTGGAGGTCCCCATCCTGTGTTCCTGTCCGTGTCTGTCCTGAGGGGCCTCCAGAGCGCCCCTCCCCCCTCCCCCCTGGTGGAACTGTTACGGCGTGGGACACGCCTTCCGGGAGGGGGGGAGTAATGTCAGGGTTCTGTCATGTGTTCCCGCCTCTCGTGTCCTTATTTGGTTTGTTTTCTGTCCCTGTTTCATGTGATAATTATAAACACAGCTGGACAGACTTAACTAATTATCTTGTGTATATTAGTTCCTGCCCGTTCAGTTTCGTGTCGTCTGGTCTACTCGTTACTCCCGGTGTTCCTGTGTGTGTGTGTCTGCCTTGCCTTGTCCTGCCTTGTCTTGCCCTGATGTCCATTAAAGACTGTTAATTTGAGTTTACGTCCTCGTCCGCATGTTCCTGCGTCCTCCCTCGTGTGTGCACCGTGACAGAGTACTTAAATGTATAATTACACTGTAATAAGGACATCTTAAAATAAAGTGTATCCGCTTTATCCAAAGCAACTTTCAATGCATTCAAGCTACACAATTACATTTGATCAGTTCCTAATTTAATCAAACCCATGACCTTGGCGTCACCATTTAGGAAAGCTGTATTTAAATATACAGTAGGTGATCATATGGTTTTTGTGCATAATAATGTTGACTTCTAAATGAGTCTTTTTCGCAGCTTGGATTCAAGAAAAATGATCTGGAAAAAATGGGTTGAGTTGCCAGGGCGCTGCTATGCAGACGTGTTCCAAATGCTTTTTAGCATGTTGATATTTGGTTGCTACTCTAAGGTGTTTTGGGTGGTTGCATACTGCCAAAACAGCCGCCAAGTCTCTTTGATATTCTGGAGAACAGATATCATAAGCCTGATTACTTAGAAAAGTAATAACACATCAGCGAGCACAAACCGTGGGCTGAATTACGTGCTGAAGTTACTTGATTTAGTGTTAATCTATTTCTGCTGTATCTTATAAGACGGTATAGGCTTGTGATTTATTAAACAGGATTTTTATCAGATGTAGTTTAGCCTCTCATTATGCTACTATTCACTAGCTAGTATGAGTCAGCACGTTCTTCAGCTCTTCTGGGAATTTCAGCCTCAGCCTCTCATCCTACAATTCTCTATACGGATGCCAGTAGTATCTGAGTAGACGTCAGATCTCTACATTGCTAGTATAAATGTGTTCGGCCGCTATTGAAGTTGAAATTGACTCAAATCATCCTTCGTGACCGTACAGCATGTACAATTTTATGTTCTACCCAGAAGCAGCCATTATCATCAGCTGCAGATCTCAGAGGATATTCTGATAAATGGTTTTGCTGAATATTGCTCCCCGAGGTTAAATATAAAGTGTGATGTTTTATTTGTTTGGAGATATGATTGTCTCATCTGCTAAGTAATTTACCTCCAGCCCACTGAGATGTTATTACAGATATTATAGCCTACATAAAACAAGAAACAGCTCAGGGTTTCTGGAGTTCTGTATCAATAACCAGAGATTATATTGATTTTGTTAAATTAATAAATACTATGCACTGAATGTTTTAATTTCTATTACTTGCTTTGTGCCTAAAGTTGTATTTGCAATGTTTGATTCATGCTGTTTTTTTTCCAAAAAGTTTTCAGTGTTTTAAAATGGTCGTACAATTAAAAATCTGAAGTTCTTTCATCTTTTTAATTAAAAGAGTTGTACTGTAGTGTGAAAACATACTGTAATTTTCAGAATTAATAATTCCCCCACTCAAAAAGATCATTTATTAAAATTAAAGTACAGTTAAGCTCTTATAAAATCCTCAAAGTAAATCTGAATACATTAACAGATGTCCACATCAGTGACACCTATTCAGTGTTCAGAAACTTGACCAGTCCAGTCATAGTCAGATAATAGGGAGGAAGTATAGATATTATTATTCCAAAACAACAGAAAAAAAAGGAAAGAAAAGAGTAAAATGTGGTAAAGTTTGTCAAAATTTTGTGCTGCTAGTCACTGTGTGTAGCACCTACAGCTCTGCAAATCATGCTGAAGAGTCCCAACATTAGAAAAGAGTGACCAAAGTATATTTTCAGCAAAATCCCCAATGCTTTCAGACTGGACAGTGCATTCTGGTAACACTTTAGTTTTCTCACTATCAACTAGTTGCTTATTAGCATGCATATTACTAGCATATTTGTTGTTTATTAGTGCTTATACAGCACATATGAATGCCTTATTCTGCATGACTATATTTTAAATCTCCTTCCCTTACTAGCTATTAATAAGCAGCAAATTCGGAGTTTGTTGAGCCAAAATGTGTAGTTAAAGGTAGTTAGTAGTGTGAATTGGTCCCCAAACTTAAGTGTGACCATTATTTGTGTGTGTGTGTGTGTGTGTGTGTTTTATTATTATTATTATTATTATTTATTATGTTATTTAACACCATATTTGTTATCAAAACCTGTCAACGTGCTTTGTTTTTATTGAAAGATTGTTAAAGTGCTGCAGCTGTTTAGTAACCCAACCACTGATTTTATATTATGCAGAGGGAGAGCATAGATAATTGAAGGGCATTTTGATATTTGCTAATTTATTCGGAAAAAGTTCAGCCCTGAATTTTAATTTTAACATTTGACATGCCATTTCTCATTACACTTTTCAATTAAATTCACAAAAGTTGAGTTTAAAGTAAAGTGCATAGCATCCAGACTGGATAATTGTAAACTCTCTGCATGTACGGTAAAAAGATTTTTTTTGCAGTCAAATGGTGTAGTTGCAAAATCTATGAGCAGAGGCTAATGAGGCTGTGCTAACTAGCTAAACCTTGACCTTTAGCTTAACTCTGATCCCTGGACTTAAAAGTCTTTATTTGTACAAATGAGCGTGTAATGATGTGTGACCCGTTTAAGGTTTTTGAATTTACCTTTCTCCTGCTCGTTCAGTGTGTATGGATCTGTGCTCAGTCTATTGAATTTGAGTCTATCATTTAGAGACCATCAGCATTTTTTGTATATTATATTATAAGTGGATTGCGTGTCTCTTATCACCCACACTAATGTGCTTCATTAGCTCTTCCACTCCTGTCACATTGCTGGCGAAGAGGCTGACGGCTTACATACAGCCAACCTCTTGCCCACTTCTATTACCCAACAAGTGCCTTTTTGCAGTGTGCAGTGAAAAGCAGAATAACTGAGCAATGGAAAAGCTTTCATTTATCACCCAGAGGACAACCTGAAGATAGAGTTGATGTCCAGAGTGTCCTCCCACACACACGTATCATACTCACACATACCTTGAATAACCCTTGTGAAAAAGACGCACTTATGCGTTCTTTCAAAAGAGTACTTGATATAAAAATAATACTTAATGCTCATATTTCATACATATTTCAGTTTGTAATAAATTAGTTTTATAGTTTTACTTTGTAACAACTTCATTGCATCCTCACTGTATTTAAGTGATTTAATTAGTGTTAAAAAAAACATTAATAGTTCATTTTACATGCTTTTTTGACCCACTTCAGTAAAGCGAAGTATGTAATGTAATGCCGGATGCACTGACCGGTGGAATCAAGCACTCCTGAGAACCGTTTACCAAACTATTTTATGTAACTGCTGAGAAAGTAGTCAGCTTTTCAAAAGGTTTACTGTGATTTGTTTTTTCCTCTGGGTGTTTTTAATTAAATCCCTCAGAAATAGGCAATAAACAGACGAGAGGCAAGTGAGATGTTTTTCTAAGTGTAGCTGTTCATTAGAAGAGTCAAACACAGAGATGTGCTGTAAACGCTTATGCCTGCGGGGACACGTCTGATTGGCACAACCTCTGTACACGATTTAACCGAACAGTGTGTGTGTTTGTGTGTGTGTGTGAGAGAGAGAGCTGCAGATTGAGGGACGCAGCTCTTTGGTGTGGATTTGAGCACCTGGCTGGACTAATTATTCTTGACGTTCTCTGTGCTAATGAGGAAATATGTCGAACCAAAAATGACCTGTCAAAAATGAGAATGAATGAGGACACAAGTGTGTGGTCCAATTATGTTTTACAATTGTCTTACACACACATACACACACATACATAGGGCCTACATATATATTGTTAGGCACAATGTACCTGTTGTGTTCATGTTGAAGTGCAAAACACTTTTGCTACTATTGAGGTGGGATATGGAAAATGTACCTCTGGGAACTTTTTCGTAAGACGCGAAAGACTCCATGTACGTTTCGTGACTTATTCGATGTGAAATGTCCACTGAGTGGCGCTAAAGAAGTGTTTGTTTTTTCCGCAGAACAGATGAACGTACATATGGAATGTTTTATGTGACGTTAGTTTTGTACATGTCACCGCAGTTCTGACTTGAAATATCCATTGAGTGGCGCTATAAGTCTAATGCTCTGTGACGTTTTAAAATAACATACCATCCGCACTACACCTAAACCTACCTGATAGTGTGGACAAAAGTGAATATGACGTAAAAACACAATCGCTAGCATGCCGTTTTAACTTGTTTTTCAATCTCTCATCTTTCACCTCTTTCATCATGAGTCATGTTTTTGACGGGATTTGTACTCAAGGATTCCACATCCTAAGTCCAATTCAGTGCAGCTGAGCTACCGAGCAAAGCTTGTTACGTCCGGAAAGCGAAACATATGGAGCTGTAATCATAACTGTGTACGAAAATGATTACAAGTGCTTGCTGTTTTACCACCTCTAGTGTTCATTTCTGTTGGAAACTGCAGTGATATGTACTTATTGGTACGTATTTCGCGTCTTGCGAAAAAGTTCCCAGAGGTACGTTTTCGTCACGAGACCAGGTAGTATACTGCACAGTTTTGGTGGTCTGGTTGGGTTTAAGGGTGGGATAAGGTGTAGGGGTAGGGATGACAGTGTAATTACAGATGTAACTACAGGAAGGCATTTTGAAATGTAAACAGTGAACAAGTAAACATGAAACAGTAAATGCATTGTTGTGATAAACCACTTAATATAAAGTGGGTCCATGCAACGTGTCACAAGGACACCTTGAAATAAAGTGTTACCTTATTTGGTTAAGCACTTATGTAATAAGGGAATAAAGTGAATAAATAAAAAATAAACCTCTTCAGGATGATTCAAGACTGTCTGGTTTGTGTTGGTGTGCCGATCACCCTGGCCATCAAAGATTATTTTATGACCGGTAGATTATCTTTTCATGATCACAGAAAATAAGTCTTATTGTCTTGAAATTTTGGTTTTCAACTTAACTGCTCTTGCTCTACAGATGTTTAGCATTCCTGTAGCTCAAAAGTAGATGATTGCCAGTGGCATGGTCATGGGTTTGATTCCCAGGAAATACATGAAATAATAAAACACCTTTAATGCACTAAAATGTAGTAATCTGCGTTTTCCTGAGTATGTGTCTATATGTAAGCGTGCTGAAAACTTACTGGAAACATCTGAACCATAATAAGTAGAATGCAGAAGAAAATGATTTGATACCCCCAAAGTTGCTTGAACCAGATAGAGAAACAGAAACAAATATAATTTATATAAACAACAAAAACAATGAACTATTTGCTCAACTTGTGAAATGGGTTTAAATACGGCATCTTTAAAGCTAACTCTCTGTCTTTCAATCTCAGAGAATGTTTCAAAATCACAGGATGTTTTCTTGAGCTGGCATGTAATTGTGAAAACAACTATTTAACTTCTTACTTATAATCTTTGCTCTCCATTTTAGCAGTTTTCTGAGATGCACCAAAATAGAGCATCACTAAATATATCAGTCCCCTTTCTGCCTATGTCTGCTTTCCTCTGTGTGTGTGTGTGTGTGTGTTTATTTCGTTTTGTTTGTTAGTCAAGCTGATTCAGATTTTAAAGCAGTAGTTCAGCAAAAATGAGCATTCTGTCATCATGTTGCTCTAAACCTGAAGGAAAACAAAGTATAGCACCTTGGAGATTCTGCTAAAACTGTTTCACCGAAAGTCATACAAGAGGTGAGTAAATGATTTTCATTTTTGGATCAACTAGCACTTTAAAACTTCATCCTGATGGTTAAAAACATCCATCTGTCTCCTAATCCCTCTCATGTGGGCTGTTTGATGATGATGATGATGATGAGGGGGATGATGAGCGCTCAGACATCCTCTGATGTGACATATCTCTCTCTTGATAAGAGTCTCTCTGATTAATTTAAATCACATGAATATTGAGATGAGAGATTGAACAGCTTTGACTGACAGTATCAGAAGCAGCAGTGCTAATCTGCCCTGATTCATGCACTCATCAGCTGATTAAACTAAAACACAAGCTCTTCACACTCCAGTGAAACTAACACCTGTCTACACTGAGAGTGAGCCATGAGACAAATGCTCCCGTTACAATCAACAAAGCTGTCTACAATGCAAGCGGGAGCATTCTAGTTTGCAGTGGCGGCTGGTGGCAAATTTTCTAGGTGGGGCGCCACATCCAAAAATTTTAGCATACATCCCAATATGATTTATCCCAGTATAACAAAAAGGATTAACACATGAAATATTTTAAAATAAACCAAATTAAAGATTGAGGATTCTCACAAAACTATATTTTCTGCAAGCTTTTTTCAAGAAAAAATTAAAACATTTTGTTTTTAATTTTAATAATAGTTCAAAATTGATGTATACAGTGCAACAGCAAAATCTGTGAGAAAAATAAATGTTACATTTAGACCATTTTCTATTCATATATAAATAACTACAAGTCAAGCTGCAGTACCAAGCAGGACCACACGGAGACACCAACAGACCACCATCCCAGTCACCTTAAAGTTATCTAAATATATACGGATCTGTATTCAGAATTATCAAACAGAGCAAAACACAAAATAAAAATAAAAAAACTAAAAACATTATGAATTTGTTGAGTGTGGTGATCTGAAGGCAGCTCAACATGACTGACCAGTGAACAGTTCCTCTGTCAGAGTGAATGCTGATGC
>JAFVLL020029540.1:0-27527 GCA_021397915.2 Tor tambroides | reverse complement strand
GATGGGTTTTTGTTCTGTGTGCCTCTACAGTTAAATAGTTTGCTTTACTTTTACACTTTTTTTTTTTTTTTTTTTTTTTTTTTGTTCTGTAGATGCTTTTGATCTGTGTGGTCTCCAGATGTTGCTTCTAAGTCTTGGCCCACTGTCTCAAAGCCCATTGATGAAATTCAACATACCTGCAACCTGTAACTGTTTATGATTAATATGAAATTCCTGCCAAACTAAATAGTTTAAAGTTAACTTGTTGAGTTGGTCTAAAATTAACAATTTATAAACAAAGTAAAGTTGGCTGGTAATTTTTTTAAATAAGTAATATATGTATAATATTTTGGTAATATACTGTTTAACTGAATCAACACACTGTCTATAAAGAAAACATCTGTCACACTGCCCACACCTATATGCTGGTAGACATGGTAAAACTCTAGAAATTTGACAGCTGGTACACATTTTGAATTATCGTCTTCATAAACTCATGTGTTGCAATTTTACACTGTCACAAAAGTTTATACTTATCATTTATTGCACTTAAATGGTCAAACAAACAAACAGTTATGTTCATCTTTGCATCAAAATGCATGTCTTTGTGAATAGAATTTAAACAGCAAAAATATTTATATCATTATCGTGACTGAAAATGACTTCTATAGTGATGTGGTTTTGGTCATATTGCCCATATCTGCTTTCACTTATAACTTTCTTATTTTATTGCTTTAATTCTGGGAGACAAGAAATTAGGAATTTTTCTCATTATGCCAACAAAGCAGTTAACATGTATTAATTTAGTTCCACCTGAATATGATGCTGGAAGTGTCACAAGCTATGTTTCCATCCACCTATTTTTATGTGCATTTTTGGAATGTCGCATAAAAAAATGCTGGCTGGAAATGGCAAGATGCACAAATTCTAAAAATGTGCATTAAAAACTTACGAGCACAATTGAGTAGGATATATATATTTTTTTATATGATAAGAAAAAATGCACGTAAACTATTATGGAAACACATTTGCCGAATAAATTCCACCATGCACAACCAAAAACTCATGTGACTTTGCATGATTGAATGGGTTTTGGTTGTTCTGAAATGCCAGAGCAAAGTCTGTCATCAAAATATTTCTGTATAATTGTCTTACAGGACTGCATTCTCAAACAGCAGGCATCCACAATGCCTGCATTTATTATGTTTCATCTGCTTGTTCTAATTTATCATATATGAAAAATATTATATTCAGTGGCTTCTCCTACTTAGTGATATTTAGTGCCAGATTATCAGGAAGTGACGATTTTGTTCTCTTTGACTCGTTAGAGGGAAATGGTGCTCTATTTGCAAATGTTTTATGTGATATTCCAGTTTTGTGCAAAATTTGCATCTTTGGATCATGGAACATAGCTACAGTGACTTGTGTATGATTTACAAATACACTGAACAAAATTATAAACCAACACTTTTGTTTTTGCCCCCATTTTTCATGAGCTGAACTCAAAGGTCTAAGACTTTCTATGTACACAAAAGGCCTATTTCTCTCAAATATTGTTCACAAATCTGTCTAAATCTGTGTTAGTGAGCACTTCTCATTTGCCGAGATAATCCATCCACCTCACAGGTGTGGTATATCAAGATGCTGATTAGACAGCATGATTATTGCATAGGTGTGCCTTAGGCTGGCCACAATAAAAGCTCATGAAAAATGGGGACAGAAACAAAAGTGTTGCATTTATAATTTTGTTCAGTGTATGTAAGTAAAACTGTGAAATTATAGTATAGTTAATTTCAGTATATTATAGTATTATAAATCAGTATTTAATAATAAATAACCAGTTTTCTGTGATTTATGATATTAGGTATGTTGGCTGGTTAATTAGCATGAGTGTATATCACTAGCCACAAGAACCGAGTAACTACATATACATTTTTTTTTTTTTTTTTTTTACACATTAAGCACCTTTCGTCACTGACTTCATCCTAAAAAACAAACTATTTCTCTTTTCTTTAATCTTTCCCTGTCTAGCTTGTACTTATTTGAACATACTTGAAACTTGGTGTTACGAGCACTTCCTGTGTATATTTGCCTCTTTAAGATGAATCACTTGATGTGTTTCCCAATTGTAAGTCGCTTTGGATAAAAGCGTCTGCTAAATGAATAAATGTAAATGTAACACATTAATCACAGAAATTAACGTCAATTTTCCTAGCTCTAATACATAAATATAATGTTATTTTGCCCTCTTAATAAACTATTTTGCAACTAAAGCTTGCCAGGCTACTCATAACTAGCTTCTCTAACCCTCCCATGGCTTATCGGGTCAAATTCTCAACTAAGACTTGACGCCCTGTTTAATACTTTCTGCATCCATGCATGCCCTGAGTATCCACTTGATATAGGAGCGCAAAGATCCCCCAAACCCCCCTCCTCCCCTTTACAGGGTACTGTGAGAACATGTCCGATGAAGAAACCCAAGGCTACAGATTTCACACCCTTACAGGAACTCTGTTATGACAACCCTTTTCCCATCTCTCTGCTGTACTCACACTACCTGCTAAGGGTTTGTTTGAGTGAAAGAGGAATGTGAACTAAACTGAGTTGGATATACAGAGTGTGAAACTGATATTGAGGCAGTTCTGGAAACCTCTATGCAAGAACAGACTTAACAAAGGTTTCCATGAACTTGACCTTTTGTGAACCAGTTTTCTTATAAACTCTTGTATATTTCTTTAACCTTCACAACCAACATTTACACCTGAATATGTCGAATCTTGAAGTTGATTCCATATATCGAAGAAATCGCTTCAAACTGACTTACACGCATGCTTTGAGATCTGGCTCCTGCCATCACAACTGAGTTACTTTAGGTTTTTGGTAGAGAGAGGTGTAAACTCTTCTCTGGAGAGAAGTACGGTATCAAATGTACTTGACCCAGACACCAAGTGTAGCTTTCTCATTGAGAAACCTAGCTGGAGAGGCAAGGTTGTGATTGATTGTGTAGCACTTAATGCTGCTCTTGCACATCTGAATTACTTTGGCTGGGCACATTCCTTGAAGATCTGTACATTTCAGGGAAATTCATTCTCAAGTTACTTTTGGGAGACCTACTCCAAGAGTGCAGGTCATGCTCTGCCCTTCATGCATTTCACTGGTACAAAAGAGGGATGCACCGATAATATAGTTTTGGTCCATAACCGATAATTGGTTGATAATTTAATTATTTATTATTTAGTTTTATTATTTAGTAATTATTTAGTAATTTTGCTGTTTATAGAATGTGATTTTAATCATTTCTGAGCTCATATCTTAATTAAAAATTGGTGGGAAAGACCAATTACAGTTAGTAGATATACATTGATTTTGTTCATCATTTTCATCTTATGATCCATGAGATTGAAAATACAGAACACAATCTTTGGATTTTATTCAGCTAGGGAAATGTTGTTCAACTGGAGATTAGTCTAAGAGCTGTCCTTCTATATTCAAGGTGAGATGTTGGCATTTTGTAACCCCATTTGATCCTCAAGATGACTTTGATCTGGGGTTGTCAGGAGACCACATTGGCCCATGTCTCGGATACCTCTTGTACCAGGATTTCAGAGTTTTTGCTGAGGTTCCTCAATAGACAATCTCTCAATGGTGTGGATGGCATAGGTCCTCAGTTTACAGCAACACTATCATGCTAAACTGCTATCTGTTAGTAGTTGTGTGAAAGAGTGCATTACATAGCTGCTTTCAAGGAACATGACCGTCTTTTGCCCTTTGTCTCTGAGTGGGCATGGGAACATAACATTACATCACTGGCCCAAGATTAGACGGGTGCAGAGTCATCACTGGAGGAGGGTTCTGTTTGCTTTTTGATTTTGTGTTGGCAAACGTCTCTCTGCATGAAACTGACAGTGTTTCAGCCAAATTGAAATTTGTCACAGCAGGTGTCAGTTGTCAGCATTTTGAAGGCTAGCAGGCATTTTTTTGTTGACATTTATTGCACTCTTGGCCTTCCTCAAAGATTTTGCTGTGCGTATAGCCTGATATGGAATTGAGTGTGTATTATTTGGTAACGTATTTGCAGTGAAACTAGCAATATGTAAGAAAATGGGTCAATTTTTATTTCTTTTATACTTTATATATCCTTAAGCTCTATATAGAGTCATCAATGCTTCTTTCCCTTTCGCTTAAATGTTGGTCAGCATTGTTTTCTCTCCTGTGGAATAATGTAAGCATGTTTGCTCTTGTGTTCTTCCAGCTCGTGTTCTTAATCATAGGAATCAGTGCTAGATCTCCAGCCTTATTTTGGCTATCATGTTCAGGAGTTTGAATAGAGTTTGACTATTTATTTAATCTGTCTGCAGAGGCCCAGAACTACTTCCACACATACTGTTGGAAAACTTTGTACATGAACACTGGAAAGCCTTTCTTTTTACTGAACAGGATTTAAAGATTTAACGGGATTGAATTGTTTTTAAACTGTAAATTTGGCATTTATCTAATTATTTTTGATTTTATTAGTTTTTAGTTACTATTTTGAATGACCATAAGTTGTTGTTGTTTTTTTCCTCCCTCAAATATAACGCTGTTTATGGCTCCATTTCACACACTTTTTTTTTTTTTTTTTTTTCTTTTTTTATAAAAGAGTTTAGTGTTTTATGAACACTAGCAATTCAACTGAATTAGAACCATGCAAAAATAAGAGATTTGCTTGTGAAACACAAATTCCACTCAAAAATATCAAACTTGTCAGGCATGGGAACTCATGTGGTACATATAGAGTTGACTCAAGTACAGAGGAAAACCCATGGCAGCTGTACTGCACTCATACTAAAAGCAGACTGTTATCCAAGGGTTGTTCTGTTGTCTATGTCTTATCTAATATTCATCACTCTTGCCTAATGCTGTTTCAACCCCCCTGTTGTCGATTTTGTAAAAGGTTCTTGAGAAAAATCCTGGGAAATTGTTGTAATTTCAATTTGAGGAATTTTTTTTTTTTTTTTTTTTTTCCCCTAGGTGCATGTAAATGGTCACATGTCATCTAGTCTGGCAGTGCTAGAGGTGGTGTTTTTTTGTTTTGTTTTTTGGTCCTCTACTGTCTTTGTCATGTATTAAGCCAGCAGGAAGTTGCCTGTCCTCATGTTACCTCTGGGATCAGAGTGAAAGAAGTTGGAATTCGGGTATGAAAACATTTCTTGTGGTGTAAGTTACAATGAATGGTGTGTATATGAGCTGGTTTCCTCTCGGTGGCCCCTGTTCTCTATGGTCACGCCTACTGTGTTGTTGAACAGCATCATGGAGTGCATTTCAGGTCATACATATTTTTTGTGTATGTAATCTGGATGTATGTTTTGACGTTTGTGCAGCCATTGTCCAGAAGTCAAAAGGTTTTTTGGTAACACTTTAGAATACTGATCCTTTGTTAATGAATAACTACACAGGAACAAGTCACTAATGCACTATTAACATTGTAGTAACTACTAGTAACTAACAAGAAACTCTGATTAATGAATTAGTAAGTAATAGTGCTTAGTTTAATGTGGTAGTTCACTATTAGCTAATCAGTAACTATTATTTTTTCATACCTCCCTAAGACCTACTTTATACAGGTTCATAATTAATATGAGTAATACATAATGTATAATTAATTCTAAAATAAAGGTCATGGTAACACACTAGTAATGACTCAAGTATTACCAAATTCTCCTAAAGGAATTACTAATTTTTTGGATCAGTATTCTAAAGTGAAGATCATGATAACTCCCTAGTAATTACTGAAATCATTGTACGCTTTTGAGAGTTTTGTAAAGTATTGTATAGTAACTATTCAGATGGTACTACATCCTTCTAAAGGAATTACTAATTATTTGGATCAGTATTCTAAAGTGAAGATCGTGATAACTCCCTAGTGATTACTGACGTTATTGTAAACTTTTGAGGTTTTTGTAAGGTTCTGGTTAGTAATTCATTTTGCTAACACTTAAATCATTATTAGTGGGTTACCGTGAGCTTCACTTTAGAATACTGATCCAAATAAATAGTAGTTTCTTCAGAAGGATGTAGTAACACTTGAGTCCTTACTATCCAAAACCTTACATATATCTCAAAAGCTTAAAATGTCAGTCAATATTAGGGAATTATGATGCTTTTCACTTTAGAATACTGATCCAAGTAATTAGTGGTTCTTTTAGAAGAATTTGATAATTCTTGAGTCATTACTAGTGGGTTACCATGATCTTCATTTTAGAATTAATTATACATTATGCATAATTCACATTAATTATGAACCTGTATACAGTAGTTCTTAGTAGTTCTCCAGGATATATATAAAAAAATAGTAGTTATTGATTAGCTAATAGTGAACTACCAGTTTCAACTGAGCGCTATTACTTACTAAATCAATAATCAGAGTTTCTTGTTAGGTAATAGTAGTTACTACAATGTTAATAGTGCATTAGTCACTTGTTCCTGTGTAGTTATTCATTAACAAAGGATCAGTATTCTAAAGTGTTACCGGTTTTTTGAATGAGTTTTTTTTATTTTATTTATATTTTTTTTTAATAAATGAACTGAGGTCTGTCATTAACACAAGCATTTGGATATTTCATTCAATGACACAAAATACATAGATTCCCCCCCCCCCTTTCTTTCAAACTTGTCTTGAAAAAGGCAGTTGCTTTGAGGCTGTGAAAAAGTCATGTGACCATGGTATAGATTGTTTAGCCATATTTATCTCTTTAATTCTTGCAATTGTATTTAGGCTTCAGAATTCACACAAAGAGTTGTTCATTTGTGAAGACTGTCATGATTAACAAAAAGTGTAAGATTCAAAAATTTTCTTCAATAATTCTAAAGCCAATGCAGAAATCCTATGTTGGGTGATGCTAGCTTCGAGGTTGCCCTACAAAAGCACCGTATATTACATTGTCCAAATGCAGCATGCTAAACTAATTCAGTTCAGCAACTTTGCATTTAATATTATGCCAACCATCAGTCTCATGAGAGATAGTGTTAGCATTGTTTGGTAAGATGAAGAAATTATGGAGTGGAGTTTTTCACTATATAATTTGTCTCTGATTATATGGATATGAAAAAGTGGTTCATGGAAAATGCTATCAGAAATTGTCAGTATTCTTATGTTTCTTTCATGGGTTCACAACCCATGGGTTTCATGGGTTCAACTTTTCCCACATGACATGCATAAGGCTCTGCTGTAATTTATGCAAACACTTCTTCGCAGAATGTTAAAGTTGCGATTATAATGGATGCAGTGACAAATCTTTTCTTCAATATTGTGATGAGTGAAAAAATTAATTAAGAAAAAAACATGCAGGGCAGGGACTTGATTCTGTCCGTCAGTTGTTGATTCGGATGTAGGCAGATGTAAATGCGAGCTTGTCGTCGTTAAGAAGGATTGGGGTTTAGGCAGACTAAATAATTGGAGAAGTCCGGCATACATCACCAGATTATGAGGTAAAAATAAGGGGGAAAAAAATGGATGGATGAATCCTTCACAATAAGATTAATAACATATGTTTAGAAAAAAGGTGGTGTTTCCGTTTCATGATGACTTCAGTGGTAGTAATCAAAATATGTAAATGAGGTGTCAAATTATTCTGCAGGATTTTGAATGAAATTAAGAGGTTTGGTCTGTCAATCCTTCATGACAACAAGAGGAAATTAGATGATCTTTAATGTTTTTTTTCTCTTTATTCACAGAAGTCAGAGGTGGAGAACCACATTTGAAGACTCTGAGCTGCCAGACGTGTGAATCGTAAGTAACTACTACTTAAGTAACTTAAGTATCTTCTGTTACTGAAGAAAAACCTGGATTCAGAACTTCACTACCATTCGAAAGGCTGTATTTATTTGTTCAAAAATACAGTAAAACCATAATATTAGAAATATTGCAATTTAAAATACCTGTTTTCTGTTTTGATGTAAGATGTAGTTTATTGCTGTGATGGCAAAACTGCATTTTCAGCAGCCATTACTCCAGTCTTCAGTATCAAAAATTCTTTAGAAATTATTGTAGTGTGTTGATTTGGTTCTTAACAAACATTTCTTATTATTATCAGTTTTGAAAGCAGTTATGCTATTAAATATTTTTGTGGAAACTGTGGTGCATATTTTTTCTGTATTGTTTGATAAATAAGAAGACTCTTTTATTATTTGTATGTCTTTACTCTCACCTTTGGTTTATTTAATGCATCCTTGCTGAAGAAAAGTAAACATGGAACGTTGCTGTAGTCTATATATGTGATATTTTTTTTAAATTGAGGTTTATACATCATCATCCGAAAGCTGAATAAATAAGCTTTCCATTGATGTATGGTTTGTTAGGATCAGACAATATTTGGCCGAGATACAACCATTTGAAAATCTGGAATCTGAGGGTGCAAAAAAATCTAAATATTGAGAAAACTGCCTTTAAAGTTGTCCAAATGAAGTTCTTAGCAATGCATACTACTAATCAAAAATGAAGATTTGATATTTACGGTAAGAAATTTACAAAATATCTTCATGGAACATGATCTTTACTTAATATCCTAATTATTTTTGGCATAAAAGAAAAATGTATCATTTTGACCCATACAATGCATTTTTGGCTATTGCTACAAATATACCTCAGCGACTTAAGACTGGTTTTGTGGTCCAGGGTCACATTTTTTTCCACTTTTCTCTGTTTATGGTGTACCAGACATGCTGTTGTTGCAGTTGATGATCCTACTTTGGTTTTGTTTGAGATTATGGGTAGTTTGGCAGTAATTAGACTCCATCAGGAAATATTGGTGGAAACTGATTCATCCCAGTGACTTGAATCTTTTCAATCAGTTTTCCAAGATTTGTTTAGATTCATTTACTGATTGACATCTGATTTGAATTTTGATTTATTTGTTTTAATTTTCTCTTTACTTGTCCTAAAAATAAATCTCCATGTTGTTTCTGAATCTACAATTAATTTTCTGCTTTAAAGCTTTAGATATGGTACATTCACGGTTGCTACAAATGCTTTTGAGACGAGCAGTCCATTCAGAACACTTACCACCATTTGTTGTCTTCTCCCGGATGGGATGGCTGTACCATTCACAGGATGAAAGACAGGAGGAAGAAAATAAAGGTGGAGAGACCCACCCAGCCACCCATTGTCCTTGGTGTTGAAGCAAGGAAGTGAACTTTCACACTTCCTCTCAATGTCGGTCACAAGACCCACAGTGTGCAGCCCTGATACACTAAAGAGGGATTTTCGTGAGACAGGCAGCTTCATATTCAAGGGTCAATGTTTGTTTTTATGTCTCTGCGTTTGCTTGGGGGAGTTGTGTGCTTGGCCGTTTGAGCAACTGGTTAATAATGTATGTCTCGTCACGCTTTTGTAAATTAAAGGTAAACCGATATGGTGCAGAGGGGGGTAGCTCTTTCATTGATGAATTTTTAAGGAGCTGCACTGCTAGAGGCCACTGGGCTGTTTATAATACCTTGCTTTAAAAAGATGCGTTGAGCTGAGAGAGAGTCTGCGATAAATTGCAAGAGAAATGACAGGGGTAGAAAGAGGCTGACGGCCCCCTAATATGAAATGTTATATACCAGTGATGAATTATACATAAGCTCTGAATGCAGTATGAGCTGCACAGTATGATTTGATAAGCGTGTTTTTTATTTTTTTTAAATATATAAATGTGCAGGCAGCACAAATGGACAAAGGAGTGTCAGTCTCTGAGGGATTCCGGCACATAGAATGGTCTAATCCAGTGCATAAAGGCAACATGAAATCCTGATTGACCCTGTTTGCTACATCAAAAACAGTAAGACCAGTAGAATTTTTATGGTTTATCAGTGCACATCATTTAAAAAATAAATATATATATATATATATATATATATATATATATAAATAAAAAAAAAAATATATATATAAAATGATAATTTTCCCCAGTTGATAGTCAGTATAATAACCTTTTCCAACTACTTCTGGGGAAAAAAATAACCCAGTTAAAATCATAAACTAAAATTCCTAAAGTAACTCAAATCTGCATGAAACCCCCACCACACTAACATTATTTCACTTTTCATATTGTTTAATTCAGAAATACATCACATTATGAAGGTGAAGTGCATTTGTTAATATGGTTTTGTCAAATTCACCATATACTAACTGATAGTGTATGAGGAAAAAAAATCACTAAATTAAATCACAAATTAAATCACTATTTAATATGCTGCATGATAATATTTGTATTCACAGGCATATTGTATGCTTAACTGTGTTAATTATCTGTTTACTTAGAAATGTGTTTGCATACATTTGCTGATACATATATTGTAAATTGTATATTGTTATATATTATTCATGAAGCACCATGAATATTTTAGGAAGTTATCACATACCCAGCATGCTGATGGTAAATATCTGTTTGTAAAAGTCTTAGTTGTTCTCTAACCATTTCTAGGAAATTCTGTGAAGTCTTCCTGAAGTCTTCTCAAGTTCAAAACTGTTCTTCTGGTAAAGTGTGCATGATATATTTGTTCAATTAGGAACTAAAACTGGAACTAAGTGCCAAATGCAGAGTAATTTGCTGGTGACTCTGAAGTTACGTGGTGTACGTTGAATTCTGATCAAAGACCTATAGGCTAATCTGTCTTTAAAGGAAAACGCATCACAACACAATTTTACATTAAAAATAGGTTTATTAAGGAATGTGAGTTTTTTTTTTTTTTGTTTTTTTTTTCATGTAGAAACATTGGCATACACATCAAAACCCATCCAAATTGCATTGAATCACTTACACTACACGATTTTTGGCTGATTTTTTTGTTTGAAAAAGTTGGTGCTGGTTGCGCAAGTCAGAGCCGGTCTGCAGATTTCAGACTTTTTTTTTTATAGCTGTTTTTAGATCCCTTTTGCTGCATCCCAATTAGGGGTGTAACGATATTGAAACCGAACCGAAAAATCGCGATACACCACCCATGATACGTAATCGTGATACTCTCATGCGTATCGTAATACTCTTTTGTCTTACCTATTACTTATGCCATGTTTCAGCACGTTATGGAAAGAATGCGTCCACAGTTTTGTATCTTCATGACTAGCACAGTCAAGTTCGCTTATGCAGCCACTCACATATATATATTATAGTTTGTGTCGTGTGTGTGTATATATTATTTCTCGTATAAGATGCATTTGGTTGAGTTACGCTAAAGCGCTTCAGCTGATATCTCTTCAGCGAGCAGCACAAACAATGCAGAATATTAAGAACTATGTCTGGGACTGTCATATACTTAACATTATAATAAGAACACTATTATAATAAAACGCTGTGAGTTTTTAGAGTTTAGTTGCCGTGTTTCTGCACATTGTTACATGAACGCATCAACAGGAATTAGACATTTAGAGCAGCGCAGACACATTCACTTGTGCATTCGAGGCATTTTGTGCAGATAGCCTGTAAGTCGTAATATCAACGTTATGTTGTATAGGCCTATGTAGCCAAAGTAATGTAAATTGTCCAGTGACTTGTTTGCATTATATAGGCATCATTTTATTAAATTTCAAGGCAATAGATTTTTTGGTAACACTTTACAAAGCAACAATTTTTAAAGTCTCATTTGTTAATATATTGTTTAACATGAACTAACAGAGCTATTATTATTTATTATTATTATTAATAATAATAATATAGTTAAAAGTGAATCTAGGATTCTTTAGCATCGCTGGAGCCATGCCATGAAGCCATACACACAGCAAACCGAACCGAACCGTGGCTCCAAAACAGTGAACCCAACTGTGGTGGTGGTGGGGGGGGGGGAGTACATACTTTAAGTATGTAGCAGAATAGTACTGGCAAACTTTGGGACGTACCGTTTTGTCATAACTGTGTCTTTAACGGTCCGCTCTTTTGCTTAGTTTGCTTAGAATCCTCGTCCAACGTGCAATGTGTTGTGGGCAATATTAGCCGCACATCGATCTTCCACCGGAAATAGTAAATCATCCCGGTACCTTTGGGTTACTCATTCCAACAAACTACGATTTGAAACACTAATTCTAATGTCGAATACTATTTAGGACTGATACTATGCGAATTGACAACAAGGCACACGATTTTGTGCATTTGTTGTGATTGGAAAGACTTTAAAGTCTGGTAGTGTGTGTGATCCTCAGTAGTTTAGTGTATGATGACCAAAATAGTCCTTTTTGACTATTTATAAAATCACGAAGTGTACGATACCTACCATTTTAAAATCTGTTTCAATTTTAAAAGTCGTGTAGTGTATTCCAGCCTCCAATGACCTGAATCTCCATCGCACAAGTGTGACGGTCAAACCCTGAACCTCTGCAGTGTTTCCTTTTCATTTTGTCCGTTCTTATATTCATTCATCTTTAATAATTCAAGCATTCCCTTTGTGGTTCACAGGAGAGGCCACTGATGGCAGCCATTTAGTCTGCACAACTCCATCGTGCTGCAGTCCAACTGTCCATTTTTAATCATCCCTGCCTGAAATTTAAAGGCCTGGGACACAGCGTTGGGCTGTTGGCGATTGTCTGTCGGGCTAGTTTTTTTTGGTGTATTCCACACATCAGCTCTTGTCGGGTTCACATAGGTGGCAGTTTGCCCACTTCAACATGTTGAATCGGCATCGGTGAGAACTCTGATTGAATGTTCAGTTTAGCAAACTAGAATTAAAGCAAAAGTGATGAAGACGAGCAAGGAGATGAAGGTGGCTCAGACATGGTCTTACCCAAGCATTCCAATATGCGTATAATTTCATAGCAACATGAGCTGCTTAAAATAAATAGTTATCAACATAACTAATATTCAAAATAGGAAACAAGCGCTGCTTTGTTTACGTTTCGTATATCTGTATATCTCATATATCCTTGTTTTGGTTTCTCCTTTTGAATGACGAATATTGATAGCTGCTGATATAGACAGTTAATTCTTTTCATGCAGGCACAGAACGCACATGTTGGTTTGTAGTCGGCTGTGGTCTGAACGGTGTGTTCAACTTTTGTCGCCGCTAATTCTTTGAAGTCGACTTGGTGTGTCCCTGCCTTATCCACTACACCACACCACTTCACTTGCAAGTCCAGCTTTGACCCATTTGTGGGACAGTGCCATATGAGTCTCATGGTCATGGATGAGACTGTTTCTGTTTCTGTTCTGTTGTCGTCCCAGTCATTCTGACTTCAGCTTGTCTACATCCTTTGTTCTCAGTTTGGCTTACAGCAGTCAAGTCTACGAGGGTTTTCAAATGAGTTCATCTCTCAGGCTCTTTACAGTAAATGTGATGTAAGATCCATGTAATTTGACTTTAACTGAGGTGTAAACACCAAACACTTGGCTATTCATCTTCACATAGTTTATCGAGAGGAGTGAATACTTTAACAGATTTATTTTTAGTGTAAAATTCTTCATTTTGATTCTTAATTTTATGGCCATGCTATTATCTTACTGATGAAGCCGTTGAAAGTGTGTCAGTGCTTATTAATATTTTCAATTGACTTTTATTTTTACACTTTCAGTTTCCACTAATTTTAAAGTTTGATTTGTACAAACAAACAAACAAACAAATAAATAAATATAATATAATATAATATAATATAATATAATTTTTTTTTTTACAGAATTAGAATTATTTTTAACAGAATTAATGTGTTAATGTGCTTTTGTAAAAATTTAAAGATTCACATTTCTGGTTTTAAATGCTAAAAAAAGTGTATAGTGACAGTAAAGACATTTAGAATTTTACAAAAAGATCCATATTTCATATAAATGCTATAAACGTTCTGTTCATCGAAGATTCCTGAAAGAAGTGTCATAGTTTCCACAAAAATACTAAGCAGCACAGCTGTTTTCAATAAGCTGTTTCCTTGATAAGAAGTGTTTCTTGAGCACCAAATATGCATATTATATAGTGATCATGTGACACTGAAGACTGCAGTAGCGGCTGCTGAAAATGTGGCGCTATAAAATATTTATTTCTGTGGTAATCAGCATTATGCCACAAATGCTACATTGGTTATGACCCTGGAATGTTGTTTTAAGGCACCATAGGTATGTTCTGAGACTGCAGCATTTTTGTTGGGTATTTTTAGAGCCAGAAATACACAACAATGCTTTCTAGCTCACTAGGTTTTTCTCTCTCCAGTCCATTGAAAAATGCCCAGTTATACTCCGGTCAGTATTCTCATTCACGTTTCGGAAACGCTGCTTGAAAACAGGAAATGCACTTAGCGAACAGCAGTTAGCCCACCCTGCCCGGCTGTTGTGGTGACAGGAAGCTATGATTTGGATCTGGTGTGCCTGTGCAGGGCATTGTTACCCTGGTTACACAGTGCTTGGTTCACAGCCCCACTAGAGGGCAGTATAGACAGCTACAGGTGCATGTTCTCAACCAGGACTGAGTGCTGCACAGGTAATATTAATATTTAGGGTAATGCATTAAAATTCCTCATATACTTATTATTCCTGTACTCATGCTGCTTATTTTTGTCACCACTGTTATGCAGTTTCTCACTCTGCATAACATACAGACTCCATCAAAACTGAGTTGATAATTTCATGTGTACTCCTGTTTTGGAGTTATAAACTTTTATTTTATTTATTTGTTATATAACCTCTTTGATCTTAAATATGCATATAGTTAGGTTTTTTTATGTCCATCTGTTTACACTTTTTTTTTTTTTTTTACACCAGTTTTTGTTCAGTATTTTATGCTCAGTAAGACTGCATTTATTTGATCACAATACAGTAAGAACTAAATTTTAATATTTCACTATATTAAAGTATTTTGTAAATATATTTTAATGTAACTTATTCCTGTGATGCCAAAGCTTTTCTGCAGCCATTACTCCAATCTTCAATGTCACATGTCTTTCAGAAATCATTCAAATAATGTTGATTCAGTGCTCAAATTATCACTATTATTGAATTATCAATATTAAAAGCAGTTGTGTGTCTTAATATTTGTGGAAACAGTGATGCATTTTTCAGGATTCTTTGTAATAGCCTAGAATGTCAAGTCAAATTTAATTTGTTTAGAACTTCTCAAAATACACTGTTTCAGGGCAGCTTTACAGAAAATCATGATGGTAATGTTAATTATAATATAAAATCTGCATTCCTTGTCGCAATTAGCAGATTAGAGTCAGGCGATTAATGTAATTCACTTTTTGTATACATCATATAAACAAGTCTAAAATTGTAAATATAATGCGTCTTTGCTGAATACAAGTATTCATTTTAAGACATTAATTTGTTTCAAGAGAAAATGACAACTTGAGTGTCAATGTATTTTTGTTCATAATTGCATTAGGTTGCATTTTGAGCAGGTTTTCTGATAATACCCTGACTGTCACGTAGTGCTGTCAAACGATTAATCGCGATTAATCGCATCCAAAATAAAAGTTTTTGTTTACATTATAAATGTGTGTGTGTACTGTGTATATTTATGTGTATATATAAAGACGCACACACACAGCATATATTTTGAAAATATTTACATGTATTTACATCATATATAAATGTTTAATATATAAATGTAACATTTTTCTTTAAATATATACATGAATGTGTGTGTATTTATATATACGTAAGAAATATACTCAGTACGCGCACATATATTATGTAAACAAAAACTTTTATTTTGGATGCGATTAATCACGATTAATTGTTTGACAGCACCACTGTCTCTCTTCACTTATATGGATTATTGTACTTTTACAATGAATGTTCCAAGCAGGCTCCACAGTTAAAGGCAATATAATTTTATTTTTAAACCCTTTTTGCTTTCCTATCGCTGTCGTCCTAACTTCTTTACCGTCCTCCCAATATTCTGAAACATTGTTGCTCTCTGTGATGCTTTGAAATCGATCAGCCTTCTAATGACTGTAAACCCGTTTAACTTTAATTCTCATTAACTGGCAGTGTGCAGTCGTAGATGAGAGAGCAGCGGACACGTTAATGAAATGCCCATTTGTAACAAACTTAATGAGGAGAGGCGAATATCGAACATTGCGTTCGAAGGTATCACTACTTTTTAATGGAAGGGATGCAATTAGTATTGCAATCAGTATTATTCCCCAGGCCTGGACATGGATTGGAAAAGCTGGCTCAACTTTGAAAGAACCTTTTAAACTTGGGTGAAACTTTATGAAGCGCCGAATCATTTTCATGTTTTGCATGTAAATGAGTTTGTATGAGTCATCGCCACTTCTAAAAGCGCATGATTTTGCTGTGTTAGGCGCGTCAGGTCATGAATCTTCATACAGGCATGAGATTGTGTCTCAGTTTGTGCAGGTGTTCAGATGACTCAAATTGGCTGCAGCATATTGGCACAGTCAGTCTAATAAATGGCAGGTAATGATCCCCCCCGTCTGCTCTTGGCTGTCTCTTGCTGTTGAGCCGCCGCAAACCACTCGTTTTGATGTTGGCATTAGCAGGTGTGATTTCATGCCAGCCAGAATACCAGCTGACTGTTAGACTGAAGCCACCCATTCATGCAATTTTGGCACAGGCAATTAATCAAGGGTAATCATTACAGAAGGTTAGAGGCTCATATTGTTATAAAGAAATCCACTGATGCATTCCTTTGTGGTGATGATATTCTTTTCAGAACAATTACTA
This sequence comes from Tor tambroides, assembly GCA_021397915.2. Taxonomy (NCBI): domain Eukaryota; kingdom Metazoa; phylum Chordata; class Actinopteri; order Cypriniformes; family Cyprinidae; genus Tor; species Tor tambroides. The sequence continues at coordinate 10,932 of JAFVLL020029540.1, read as the reverse complement.
GAACAAACTACATTTTAAAATCTAGTCTGTAGGTTGCTCAAACAACTAGTTGACACATTTTATTTTGAGCACTCTTGTTTTCAAAAACAGCTGGATGAAGAGGAGCTAACAGAACAGAGAATTTAATTTGGAGCAATTTTTTTTGTGCTCTCAAATGATTAATCGTGATTAATCGCATCCAAAATAAGTTTTTGTTTACATAATATGTGTGTACTGTGTATATTAATGTGTATATATAAATACACACACAGTATATTTTGAAAATATTTACATGCGTATATATTATATTTATATAATTTATATTATATATAAATATATTTAATATAAACATAACACTTTTCTTATATACATGCATGTGTGTAGTTATATAATACATATACACAGTACGCACACATATTGTGTAAACAAACTTTTATTTTGAATACGAATAATCGCAATTAATTGTTTGACAGCACTAATTTTTTTTTAGGTTTGCTTTCGAATCTTGAAATGGTAAACAGTTACGTGCTATTCAAAATGTTTAACTTTTGTTGTGCATACTCTTCTCATAACAACATGCTGTCCCAGTCACTAAATCATTGTTTTTATGATCATTCATTGCTATCATTTCAAAGTACTTTAATATTGATGTTTTTTTATTCAGGCCATTTATATTGATTTTAGTGTTTAAGTTCCAATGTTTACATATTCTTAAAGATGACACATCATGAAAATCTGACTTTTTCCATGTTTAAGTGCTATAATCGGGTCCCCGGCGCATCTACCAACCCAGAAAATGTGAAAAAGCACACACTTTTTTTTTTTTTTTTTTTTTGATGAGCCTTTCTGCAAACTTGTGGAAAAAAAAAAAAAAAAAAAAATGGGCTGCTCAGGTTTTGCTCCCCCCTCCTGACGTAGAAAGGGGATCTTATTATAATATTACCGCCCCTTAATCTGCAAGTTTCCACCCACGGCGCCGCCATTTTTTTCCGCAATCGACAACGGTGTACCAGTTCTAACACCGTGGCGAAAGTTTGAGCAAAGCATGCTAACTGTTTTGTCTTTGGCTGCACTGACCAGCACAGAACACTATTTAGAGTCCCAGCCTCAGAGGAGACAAAAGAGCAGTAGATTTATTGATTTATTTACTATATGTTACACTGCTGCCTCACAGATGTAATATAAACATACGATTTCTTTTCCAGCTGTTTACCTTCACAGACATAACCGACTGTTTTTGTAACTCACGTGTTTTTAACAAACTTGCGCGTATTTGACAGTTTAATTGCAATAAGTCATGAAAGGCTGTCACATGCTGTGTGCGCGCTCAGAAAACAGAGTATCGGAAGTTTAAACTAACATGGTTAAAAACGCATGTTTTCGGTGTGATAGACACGATAATCAAAACCAAACAGATGTTTGATGATATAATAAATGATATAATAAATTATCTGTGGGGTGTTTTGAGCTGAAACTTCACAGATACATTCTGGAGACACCTGAGACTTACATATTGTAAAAGAGGCATAATAGGTCTCCTTTAAGATTGAAAAATTCATTTCTCTCTGAAATCATTGATGTAGAATTGTCTTAAAGTGATTGTAATATTGTTTATTGTAATTATTCCTGGGACAGTTTATTGTCCACAAAACTGACAGTGTCTGATTTTCACCATTTACTGTGCATACCAGCACCACTGACTTATGTTAGTTAACCTCAATAGGCATAATAGAGGCAGGACTAGTAGGTCTTGCTCAACTAGTCATTTAACAGCCAACTAGTCAATGATCATGGCTTATACCTATTTTAGACTAACCCTTCAGCATACCAATAACTGTCAATTTGTCCATGTACAGCCTTTTCCTCTGCTGTGTTGTTCAATTCACATCGATATTCAGGATTTATTAAAATCCCCTCCAGGTTATTTGGAAATCAAGGGGTGTCTGTCTTAAATTGACCTTGCGTGTCTGTTTTATTAAAGACTTTTTCCTTCATATTCAGCACACTAGCCATATTTGTCTAAAGGTCATTTGAAGTGGTTGTCTGTGAATGTAAAATCATCCAACAGAACTTTTATCTGGCCAGTTGCCTCTGCACATGATGGTCTACAGCTTTTGTTCGCCAATAGCCTGAATGTGGGAGATCAGGCACTGCTGCATTCTTGATTACAGGAAATTGATAACTCTCACCTGGAACAATGAACGTTGTGTAGGTAAAACAATGGTTTAATGTTTCGGGACCAGTTGCTACCTTCTGCCTGGGTTTCCTGATATGATTCTAGCTAAATGATCCTTTGTTGTTTGTATTTTTACTCCTGACAGCTTTTTGGTCTAATACTTTATCAAAGAACTAGAAAAAAAACTGTCTGGTTCCTTCATCTTATGACTTGATATGGAACTATAACCAAATGCTTTAGTAGCAAGATTTTAGTAAGAATATCTAAATAAATGGTGCAGTCAAATATTATATTATTTGTTGTTGTTTTTTTTTGCCAAGGATCGTTATTAATTACACATACTTTAAGCCCTTTTTCTTGATTGTTTAGCATTGGTGCAAATCTCATATCATACTTTTTTCAGGTATGGAAAATTGTCATGCCGTTCCAAACCTGAGTTGTTGTTTTTTTTTTAATTTTTAAACTGTATGGTTACTACACTCTTCAAAATATGATATTTTGTGATTTTTATCATTAAGATTGGAGTGACTGTAGGGTGAATATATGACAGAAATTAAATTTTGGAGTGAACTGTTACTTTGAGAGACATGAGATCAAAATTTCATAGACTTACATTACAATAAAGGGAGGACACAAGCCATGTTTATGGGTAGGTCACTTTTGATTTGAGTCAATAAAGAACAAACTAGCAACAACTCAGAACACCCTAACAAACTTTCACCAGAAAGTGTAAAACTCAAATAGTAATTTACTGTAGATCACTTTTTAGTGTCCCATTTGCTTTTTCAACTACCTTACATCTTTGTCACATTCCATCCTGTTATCGAACCCCTTTCACCTTTCTTTTTACTTGTTCACAGAGTAATCTGAATGTCTCTTCCTGTCCCTCTCTGTCTGCCTCTCAGTGAAATCCACACTCTCAGACCTTGGATCTCACCGGATCGATGTGAAAGCAGGGAGCTGACACAGTGAAAAGCAATATTCATAAATAATGTACACAGAACACAGCATGATCTTTCACCTCCTTCTGTGGACAAACTATTTGCCATCATATCTTTAAACTGTTAATCTGGAACTAAAAGAGTCATTTTTTTAAGTTGTTGAAACAGTAGCAGATCTTTTTCTTCTGTATTGTGTAACAGATAATCAAAGAACAAATGCAGAGCAAGGACTTTGTTTCTAAGCATTAATTGTTGATTTAGATTTTGAGATTTGGGAAGTTGTACTCAAAAGTGGATGCAGATGAACATGAACTTGCAGGGGCAGAGTTTACATAGGCTAAGGGTAGGTTGCACCAACAAGGATTAAATTAAGCAAAGTTTAGAGCTAATCAAGGATTTGTTGATCTGGGTTTTATTTTAAATCAAGTTGTTGCACCACATCATTTTAAACACAGATTAACAAATTATTAGAATTCTAACCTGCGATTAAAACCTCCTTTTATGGTGAATTTTCTTTAAGAGAAACGAGAGGCACGGCAGCGATTGCTGACGCTCACCTCATCACCACTGCCATTAATTCTACAAATATTCTTCCTATCATTTTTTTGTCGGACATGCACTGAGATGGGTGACAGATCCACATTCCAGACTCCATAATGGGCGTAAATCTTAAAAAATTAAATAAAATCTAAATGATGGTTTAAATGTAAACCTGCTTATTTTTAAACAAGATTTAAAGATTGGTGCAACCAAATTATTGTATAAACCTTGATTTAATCTAGATTTACGCTTAATCATCATTGGTGCAACCAACCCTAAATGATTAGAGAAGTCCTGCATATGGATGGAATTCTGCCATTTTCACCTTTTTCTTAGAGGTGCATCGATCCATCAACCATTTTTCGTTGGCAAATATTTGTCTCAATCCTGTAATTGGTGATTGGCCAGTCCGGCTTAAATTCAGGATCAATCTTTAATTATTAATTTTCTTTTTTTTTTCATTACTGCATACTACTCTAATGAATAAACACTTGCCAAGCCCAAGCACAACATAACTGCTACTAAAAGATGAGTTATTGTCAAGCAGTCAGGACTTCACATACTAAATATTATGATTGGTATCGATATTGGCCATTCTTAGTGTTGCAGTATCGGTGACTTGGTATCACCGCAAATTTACTGATCAATGCTCCACTACTGTTTCTAGCATGTTTGAGTCTCTCTTCTTTAGATACTCAGAGTCCTCCAGGAAGTCTTAAAGGAATGTTTGTAGTTAATACAACTTGGGTACATCATGTAAACCATCTGTGGCATGCAGCAAATTAGAAAATACAGATAGTAATTGAAACTCTTCTTTCAGTTTGTAGAACAGCAACGTTTATGTACTTACAAAGAAAGTCCTTGAAGCAGGCATTGCAGAGGTGTAATGATTTGTCAAAAGGAGAACAGAATGGCTGACTAACTTTGAGCAAGGTTATATTCAATTTTTCAACTCTTGTGATAACCATATAAAGACAGTAAATGTAGAAACTTGCTTGAAATACCTGTACGTTATTCAGGGGTACTAGAATGGTACTTGTCATAACTATCCATTAAATACTGTTTACACGGAGCAAACTCCACCCACAGGAATTGCATTGGTAATGTATAACTAGACATCAGTCTTTTTAAAAAGCACTTAAAGGACAATTTAGCCATCTTAACAGCTCAAATAGCACAATTTTGTATGGAAGAATTATTGTAAATGCTTTAACAAAAATGTAAGCTGCACTTTTCGGCTTTTAAACCCCTCTTCCCCATCGACTTCAAATTTAAGTGCATTAGAAGTCTAAATTATTTTCTGTGGCAATTGACAGCATGTTGGAGATTCTGTTGTTACAGCTTAACTTGTATCAAACCCTTAGCATATATTTTAAATATTGCTTTCTCCTAATTTAAAATGTTACCACTCTGTTTTTGTAGAGGAGGTTAAGGCTTTTCAACTGTCTTGAGATTATTGCATTGTTCTATAAAAAATCGTGCTGGATGCTGCATGCCTTTGATATCATTATGCCAGCCAGATGAAACCCCACTGTTGAGACTTTTTTTCTCTTTTTGTTTTATCTCTGATTGTGTCATGGTTGGGAGAATGAATGAGTTTCTGTCTGCGTTGCTGGGCTTTGTTGATTTGGTCTATTTACTCTGGCAACAGGGCTAAAGATTCCACAGAGAATACACCGAGTGTAATGAATCACAATGTCAAGACTTCTTATAGTGAAGCCCCATGTTTCTGTCAGTGAGGAGTTTTACTTCAGAACCCTATTTTGGTGGAGTAAGCAGGTCTAGCAGGTGTTTGAAAGAAGGGAAATGGGTGGTAAGAAAGAGAACTATTTTAAGGCCTATTCAAGTGCAATAAAGTGACTAATTCGCCCCAATCCATTAGCGCTGAGCTTTCTCTAAAAAAAAAAAAAAAAAGATCACTCCTAAACGTGAAATGCACTGTTGAAGTTGTTTGCACCTTGAAGTGATAACTCCAGTTCATTTCCAGGCTGGTGGAGCCGTGGACGTCCATGCATGTCCTCTGCACGCTTGGCTGATTGCACCTGACTTCCTGAATACTGAGTGGAAAGTCTCTTGCAGTGACCACATCTTGTCGTGGAAGCAGCTGGCATGGACTGAAAAATCTAATCATGATTCAACACGTTTTCCAACAGAACCAGTACAGACTTGTCTAAGGTGGCAGTTAGAGTTCAAGTCTATGTTGGGTCACTTTGCAAAATACAGCTGTTGTGTTCATTCGTAGGACTGGTTCTGTTTGAATATTAAGGGTCTTAACTATTTGATCCCATCATGGATACCTGTAAGGCAAGTGCCCTTTTTGATATTGGTTACGATGAAATGTGATTCGTCCTGATTATACTTGCCTATTTTTAGTTTGCTGGCTGGTTGCCTGGAGCTTCATATTTTCCCCACCTCTGAGACACAACTGCACCTTGCAATATCTTCCCCCTCCATTCCATCAGCCAATGGGGTGATCCCTACAGTGGAATCTCTTTATCATCTGTCATATATTATTCGCTGATGAGTCAGGCGATTTGCATATCTCCCACAAGGCCCAAGGGAGCCCGGTCTGTTCACTAATCAGGTTGGATGCGTGAGATTAGGTGAGGGAGCTCAACACTTCGAGAGATAAGGTTTGGATGGAGACAGACTGTCGTGATGCATTTGGGCTCAAGATGGTTTGCCTCTGAATTGCCTCCATTTAGTTTTGCCCACAGCCGGTCTGTACCTTTATCTGTGTTGTTTCTTCCCCAGTTTTCCAAATAGGCTGAATAATCATGCCTCCAGCAAAATGTTGATGCTGATCTCTCTTTACTTGACCTTTTGCTGTAAAGTAATTTTATTTGTAATTTTAAGTAATTTCTTATTGAATTCATCATTTATATATTTGATAGACCCACTCTTTTGCATCCCCGCCTACAGTAGGTGACAAAATAGTGAGCTTGCTTGGCATGGGATCTAAATACATTATTGGCAATTTGGTTTAGAAACAGTTGTTAGGAAGGTTAGCATTATAACATAACTATGGAAAATACTTCATGGAATATGTACTGTATATTTTAATTTGTTTTTAAAAATAGATTTTGAAACCGTATGAAACTGATGCTAAGCATTTCAAATAGTATGCTCTATTGTTACATTTTGACATTTTGCATGTTTGGTTCAGAACATAAATGTAGCTCTTATGTCTAATCCAGTTTTTGTTAAAACAAATTTTTTGGCTGTCCACTCAAATAATGAATCATGAAAGAAGTTATGCAATCTGTTATAGCTTCTGGTCTATTCGTCACACAGAGAATGAAAAGACGAGGACATTGTATTGTTAGATATAACATTCCACAAAGGGGTATGCTTTATGGTATACTGCGCATCTACTAATACAATACAAATTCTGCATACTGTAGAAATACAAGTAGTTCTGTGTTATTCTGAACACACTATATCCGTATCAAATTACAAATCCAGACACTGGTTTGTAACTGGAGGCAGTCCTGCTGTTGAGATTATTGTGAGGAGGAGAGATGGAGGGAGGGGCTTCCAGAGCTGCTGTTCATCGAGATGCTCGGAAGAGCGGACTGTGTCAGAGCGAGGGAGGGGGTGGGAGAGAGAAGGAAGAGATGCAGCTTCATCACAAGCAATTGAGGGAAGTGCAGGGAGGGTAAGCTTGGCCTGTTTGAGAGAGATACTTTGACTACCTGTGCCGGAGCCATCTGAGGATCATCACCCACCTGCAGGATTTGCTGCATCTTCAGGCTCTGCATTACAGGCATGGCCAAGCTTCCAGCAATTGCAGGAGCCACACAGGTATCTTCTTCACCCTGAACTACTAAATACTGAAGGGTGGAAAACTTGATCTGGAAAACTGTGTCCTCGGGTGAACTCTCACAGAGTTGTCTTCTCATCTGCTCAGATGTCCCAGGAACACCTGACGAGAGAGTCTGTGGACCTGTGACATCCTTGGCTCTGACAAAACTTTACTTTCCATGGCAGTTTTCCTCCTGGAACTGGAAATCGCTCTTTTGACGCAACCACTTGTGACTCTGCTCCCAGTTTGTCACTTAAGCTGACAGCACGCTCCTTCAAAGTGAGGGCCGCTGATTGCTGAGAACCTCTCTTTCACTTGGGCTTGAGTCATTAGTCTTCTCCTCATTCAACGTTTTTTTTGGTTTCTGATGAGCAAGTCAATGTGCGGCTGTGGCTGCAGCATCATCTCATCGCTGATGAAGAGGCTTGGCCGCTCTGCTTGTTGCTCAGACCTGCTGTCCTGCAGCCACACTTCTGAGCACCTGCAGCGCCTGGCTACTGGCTGCCCACCTCAGCACAAGGTAACCTCCAGCTAAAATCAGTTTTTAGTGGTGTAGCGAAAATGTTTGAAATGTGTTATACTAAGTAGTTATACTAGTTTCAGAAGCTAAGGAAAGGGTAGACGCCATATTTGATATCAACAAATATCAGTTGATATCATTGTTTTATTCTGTACTTTGGTGTTGATAGTTTCAGTGATAAATTTGTCATTCTAAAAACTTTCTAGTGGAAACAAATGGTGAAAGAATTTGAGGTGACCTTAGACATTCGAGTCCACTGCCTGAACACCCCATATGTTTATTATTTACAGCCTTGCTTTCATTAGTCAAACCAGACTAAGGTCAAAAAGGCCAACAGTTTTAGAAAACATGGTCAGTTGGTCCATTTGTGGGTTGCATCACAGAGTTCTAATTAGCTATTTGTTCAGAACAATGTACATTTATGGTGGAAGCACTCTGAGAAAGGAGCTGTTAGCAGTCTCTTGATGAAGATTTCAGTTTGTCTGGATCAGCACAGCAGGACTGACCTTGCAGTAGTGTCTCCATTGTTATTTGTCCATTAGAGGGACCGGAGAGACCATGCAAGCACACTGCAGTAATTGATTTTGTAATGGAACCAGGTGATTTAATGGTTGTCTTGCTACCTTGACAACCGTAGAGCTGTCTTTGAACTGACATGCATTCTTAATGGACATCTGTTAAAGGCTGTCTGCAGCTGAATTTCTGTTTGCTGCTTTTAAAGAGAGTTTTGAACAGAACAATTTGCTCGCAATGGAGATGAGCGGCATATGAGGTCATGGACCCTCATATGTGACCTATAGTCAATATTGCCTGTTCTGATTTTTGAGCAGTACTGCCAGTCTTGAAAAACACCGGCTCTGAAAAAGCTCTGGGCTGCTCACTTTGCACAAGATTGATCTGGTGCATCTTGGGAAAATATTTATGCCCCAGCAAATGAGATAAAATGCTATGAAGGGAAAAAAGCTTTTGCAACTTCTCTTATATAATTCTCAATTTTGAGAAAATGGAAAATGGAGTTGGTATTGCAAGATTAACTTTTGACATCAGAGTTATTTGGTCTCTCTTCTACAATAGGGACAATCATTTAATTTTTCAGGGAAAAATGTGTTATTCCCACTTTCAGACATTTGATCCAACATTTATTATTAAAGTAACTAACTTTTTAGTAGTGTAGTGTGCATATTTTAAGCCTTGGTACCATATAAAAGGAAAGGAAAAGCAGAGAGGACTATTCACTTTCGTGCTATTTGTCTTCCTCTCTGTGGCTTTCTGACTGCTATGTAGGCAGGTAGTGGTTTTCTCTCTGAGTGAGACGATGCTCCCTCATCCTGGGTAAGCCTTGTCTTGAAGGGTTGGGTTACCTCTTTTCAAACTGATCTGAATCCTTTCATAGCTCTGGTATTGATTAATACCTTCCTCAAAGAAACAGACTCAAGGGCAAAAAGGAGACATTAGTCTCGTATTTGTAGATTTACCAGGCTGAATGCTATTGCTCCCTGTGACTGCTGAAAAAGTCTAATTACATAGATTAGCATCCTCTTTAATGTCGCATATTAACACAGAACGTCATGATAAAACTAATTGCTTAGCTGGCAGGAAGTTTTATTCATGCTCTGAGCCATGTTGTCATTGTGACACTAGGCAAATTTGATAACTAAATCGAGTGTGCTTTTATTGTCACTTGTCTGTCAGTCTGAAGTCGGGTCATTTGACATGGGTTTGCATGCTGTGTCTCGCACAAAAACACTTTTGTTTTCATGAAAAATTACGAGACTAGTTTGTCTCACCAAACAAAAAAAAAAACACCTAAAAAATAGTTATTTCAACCAAAGATTAAAATTGTCACCCTCCTTTTGTTCCAAACCCAGAAAACTTCCGCTCATTAACGAAACACAAATGAAGACGTCTTTAATGAAATTTGAAATATTTGTGTCCCTATATTGGTACACAAATAGAGCACATCAGATGTGGTAAACAAACTCAAATATGCTTGCGAAAACAAATCTCATTGGTGATGCACATCAAGCAATCACGTTTGAGCTTCAGGCTGACCATATTTGATGTGGTCTATGCATGTATATTGCTTAATGTTTCTATGTGAATAAGCCTGATTTAAATCTGTTCATTGTATAACATGATTTTTGTTATTAATGGGATTAAACCAGTTGATTCATATGGAATAGTTTTACAATGTCTTGTAACTTTTTGAAGAGTCAAATTTTGGTGGAATGGACTTTGAATGGAGGGACAGAAATCTCTAAAATGTCTTCATGTGTGTTGCAAAGATGAACTAAAGTCTTCTAAAGTTTCATTTCAAATTGGTTTCTCAAATTTCTGTTTCTTGGGTGTTTCTTTTGAGCCTGTGTACAAATAATTTCCATGCTTCTGAAAGCGGTCATGAATTGTAGTTTCAGATTTCTCTAAAGTTTTTTGCACCAAAAAGGTCCAATATTTGTAAAAAAAAAAAAATCACTATTTTCCTAATTTTCACTTTATGAAACGGTAGTAAACGTCCACTGCTGTGTTTGCCTGACTTCAGTGTAGGGCTGCAACTAACGATTATTTTGATAATCGATTAGTTGGACAATTATTTTTTTGATTAATCGGATAAAAAAAAAAAAAAACATTTTCTTTTTTTTATTTTATTGACAAAAAAACACTTCCACATTCTGCCCAGTGTTCTTCAAACAAACGTGCCAACTGAATGCCATGAAAACATACAGTGCTTAACAATTTATTAGACCACCTGTCATCATAAAGAGAAAACACAAATATTTTAGGAATTTGTCAAAGAATTGTTTAAATCTAAAACTGTTATTGTCATTTATTTGGCAAATAACAAACTGAAACAACTAAATAGTATTTATTCACAAAATAAAAAAATGGCCTCCTGCCTTTCATAACAGCATGCATTCTTGCTGGCATTGTTTAGCTACTTTTTGACTGTAACTGGGTATCTGAAAAAATCTTT